>JBBFKN010000203.1:0-82229 GCA_039654755.1 Calcarius lapponicus
GGCCTGGCCCATGAAGTCGTCGTAGAGGAAGCGCTGGCGCTTGGACAGGCGGCACCGCAGGACGTGCTCGTACTTCTTGGGCATCTGCTTCTCCACGTCCACCTTGAGGCGCCGCAGCAGGAACGGCCGCAGCACCTGGGGGGGGGGGAGGGGGGCACACCTGGTCAGGTGGGGCACAGGTGTGCCCAGGTGTGTCCCAGGTGTGCCCAGGTGTGTCCCAGGTGTGTCCCAGGTGTGCCCAGGTGCGCCCAGGTGTATCTCTGTACACCCTAATGTGTCCCAGGTGTGCCCAAGTGTGCCCCCAGGTGTCCCCAGGTGTGCCCAGGTGTGTCCCAGGTGTGCCCAGGTGTGCCTAGGTGTGTCCAGGTGTCTCTCTGTACACCCTAATGTGTCCCAAGTGTGCCCCAGGTGTGTCCCCAGGTGTGCCCAGGTGTCCCCAGGTGTGTCCCCAGGTGTATCCCAGGTGTGTCCCAGGTGTGCCCAGGTGTGTCCCAGGTGTGTCCCAGCTGTCCCCAGGTGTGTCCCCAGGTGTGTCCCAGCTGTCCCCAGGTGTGTCTCTGTGCAACTTAATGTGTCCCAGGTGTGTCTCAGGTGTGCCCAGGTGTATCCCCAGGTGTGCCCAGGTGTGCCCAGGTGTGTCCCAGGTGTGTGCCAGGTGTGCCCAGGTGTGTCCCAGGTGTGTCCCAGGTGTGCCCAGGTGTGTCACAGGTGTGCCCAGGTGTGTGTCCAGGTGTGTCCAGGTGTGTCCAGGTGTCCCCAGGTGTGTCCCAGGTGTGCCCAGGTGTGTCCCAGCTGTCCCCAGGTGTGTCTCTGTGCAACTTAATGTGTTCCGGGTGTGTCCAGGTGTGCCCCAGGTGTGCCCAGGTGCGCCCAGGTGTGCCCCAGGTGTGTGCCAGGTGTGTCCCCAGGTGTCCCCAGGTGTGCCCAGGTGTGTCCCAGGTGTGTCCCCAGGTGTGCCCAGGTGTACCCAGGTGTCCCCAGGTGTGCCCAGGTGTGTCCCAGGTGTGTCCCCAGGTGTGCCCAGGTGTACCCAGGTGTCCCCAGGTGTGCCCAGGTGTGTCCAGGTGTGTCCCCAGGTGTGCCCAGGTGTGTGCCCAGGTGTGTCTCTGTGCAACTTAATGCGTTCCGGGTGTGTCCAGGTGTCCCCAGGTGTGCCCAGGTGTGCCCAGGTGTGTGCCCAGGTGTGTGCCCAGGTGTCCCCAGGTGTGTCCAGGCGTATCCCAGGTGTGTCCAGGTGTGTCCCAGGTGTGCCCAGGTGTGTGCCAGGTGTATCCCCAGGTGTGCCCAGGTGTGTCCCCAGGTGTGCCCAGGTGTACCCAGGTGCCCCCAGGTGTGCCCAGGTGTGTCCCAGATGTGCCCCAGGTGTGTCCCAGGTGCGCCCAGGCGTGTCTCTGTGCATCGTAATGTGCCCCAGGTGTGCCCCAGTGTGCCCCAGGTGTGTCCAGGTGTGTGCCCAGGTGTGCCCAGCTGTGTCCAGGTGTGTCCCAGGTGTGCCCAGGTGGGTCTCAGGTGTGCCCCAGGTGTGCCCCCAGGTGTGTCCAGGTGTGTCCCCAGGTATGTGCCCAGGTGTGCCCAGTTGTGTCCCAGGTGTGTCCCCAGGTGTGCCCAGGTGTGCCCAGGTGTGTCCCCAGGTGTGTCCCAGGTGTACCCAGGTGTGCCCAGGTGTACCCAGGTGTGCCCAGGTGTGTGCCAGGTGTGTCCCAGGTATCCCCAGGTGTGTCCCAGGTATCCCCAGGTGTGTCCCAACAAGTCCTGGACGCACCCCGGGTGTGTCTCACCCCCCCAGGTGTGTCCCAGGTGTGCCCAGGTGTACCCAGGTGTACCCAGGTGTGTCCCAGGTGTGTCCCAGCTATGTCCCAGGTATCCCCAGGTGTGTCCCAGGTGCGCTTCTGGCGTCCCCAGGTGTGTCCCAGGTGCGCCCAGGTGTGCGCCAGGTGTGTCCAGGTGTCCCCAGATGTGTCCCCAGGTGTGTCCCCAGGTGTGTCCCCGGGTGTGTCCCAGGTGTCCCCAGATGTGTCCCCAGGTGTGTCCAGGTGTGTCCCAGGTGTACCCAGGTGTCCCCAGGTGCGCCCAGGTGTGTCTCTGTGCATCGTAATGTGCCCCAGGTGTGCCCAGGTGTGCCCAGGTGTGCCCCAGGTGTGTCCAGGTGTGTGCCCAGGTGTGCCCAGGTGTGTGCCCCAGTGTGCCCCAGGTGTGCCCAGGTGTGTGCCAGGTGTGCCCAGGTGTGCCCCAGTGTGCCCCAGGTGTGTCCAGGTGCGTCTCTGTGCATCGTAATGTGCCCCAGGTGTGCCCAGGTGTGCCCCAGGTGTGTCCCAGGTGTGTCCAGGTGTGTCTCAGGTGTGTCCCAGGTGTCCCCAGGTGTACCCAGGTGTGTCCCAGGTGTATCCCCAGGTGTGTCCCCAGGTGTCCCCAGGTGTGCCCAGGTGTGTCCCAGCTGTCCCCAGGTGTGTCTCTGTGCAACTTAATGTGTTCCGGGTGTGTCCAGGTGTCCCCAGGTGTGCCCCAGGTGTGCCCCAGGTGTGTCCCAGGTGTGTCCCCAGGTGTGTCCAGGTGTCCCCAGGTGTCCCCAGGTGTGCCCAGGTGTCCCCAGGTGTGCCCAGGTGCGCCCAGGTGCGCCCAGGCGTGTCTCTGTGCATCGTAATGTGCCCCAGGTGTGCCCAGGTGTGCCCAGGTGTGCCCCAGTGTGCCCCAGGTGTGTCCAGGTGTGTCCCAGGTGTGCCCAGGTGGGTCTCAGGTGTGCCCAGGTGTGTCCCAGGTATCCCCAGGTGTGCCCAGGTGTGCCCAGGTGTACCCAGGTGTGCCCAGGTGTACCCAGGTGTGTCCCAACAAGTCCTGGACGCACCCCGGGTGTGTCTCACCCCCCCAGGTGTGTCCCAGGTGTATCCCAGGTGTATCCCAGGTGTGCCCAGGTGTACCTTCTGCAGTCTCTTCACCAGGCTCTCGTTGTACTCCTGGCTGCCCTCGATCGGTGCCGGTCAGGGGGTTGTGGAACCCAGGTGTGCCCCAGGTGTGTGTGCCCATACCCAGGTGTATCCCAGGTGTATCCAGGTGTCCCCAGGTGTGTCACACCTGTCCCCAGGTGCGTTACCTTGTGCAGTCTCTTGACCAGGCTCTCGTTGTACTCCTGGCTGCCCTCGATCGTGCCCCACAGGTGTGACCCAGGTGTACCCCAGGTGTACTCAATGTAACCCAATGTAACCCAGTGTAACTCAGGTGTATCCCAGTGTATCCCAGGTGTGTCCCAGGTGTGCCCAGGTGTGCCCAGGTGTACCTTGTGCAGCCGTTTGACCAGGCTCTCGTTGTGCTCCTGGCTGCCCTCGATCGTGCCCCACAGGTGTGCCCAGGTGTACCCCAGGTGTACTCAATGTAACCCAATGTAACCCAGTGTAACTCAGGTGTATCCCAGGTGTATCCAGGTGTGCCCAGGTGTGCCCAGGTGTACCTTGTGCAGCCGTTTCACCAGGCTCTCGTTGTACTCCTGGCTGCCCTCGATCGTGCCGGTCAGGGGGTTGTGGAACCCAGGTGTGCCCCAGGTGTGTGTGCCCATACTCAGGTGTATCCCAGGTGTATCCCAGGTGTGCCCAGGTGTGTCCCCAGGTGTCCCCAGGTGTGTTACCTTGTGCAGCCGTTTCACCGGGCTCTCGTTGTGCTCCTGGCTGCCCTCGATCATGCCGGTCAGGGGGTTGTGGAACCCAGGTGTGACCCAGTGTAACCCAGGTGTGCCCCAGGTGCATGTACCCATACTCAGGTGTCCCCAGGTGTGCCCAGGTGTGCCCAGGTGTACCTTATGCAATCTCTTGACCAGGCTCTCGTTGTACTCCTGGCTGCCCTCGATCATGCCGGTCAGGGGGTTGTGGAACCCAGGTGTGCCCCAGTGTAACCCAGGTGTATCCCAGGTGTATGTACCCATACTCAGGTGTATCCCAGGTGTGCCCAGGTGTGCCCAGGTGTGCCCAGGTGTGCCCAGGTGTACCTTGTGCAGCCGTTTGACCAGGCTCTCGTTGTGCTCCTGGCTGCCCTCGATCATGCCCCACAGGTGTGACCCAGGTGTACCCCAGGTGTACTCAATGTAACCCAGGTGTATCCCATGTGTATGTACCCATATTCAGGTGTATCACACCTGTCCCCAGGTGTCCCCAGGTGCGTTACCTTATGGAGCCGTTTGACCAGGCTCTCGTTGTACTCCTAATCGTGCCCCACAGGTGTGCCCAGGTGTACATACCCATACCCAGGTGTGCCCAGCGTGTGCCCAGGTGTGCCCAGGTGTACCTTATGGAGTCTCTTGACCAGGCTCTCGTTGTACTCCTGGCTGCCCTCGATCGTGCCGGTCAGGGGGTTGTGGAACCCAGGTGTGCCCCAGGTGTGTGTGCCCATACCCAGGTGTATCCCAGGTGTATCCAGGTGTCCCCAGGTGTGTCACACCTGTCCCCGGGTGCGTTACCTTGTGCAGTCTCTTGACCAGGCTCTCGTTGTGCTCCTGGCTGCCCTCGATCATGCCGGTCAGGGGGTTGTGGAACCCAGGTGTGTCCCAGTGGAAACCCAGGTGTACATACCCATACCCAGGTGTATCCAGGTGTGCCCAGGTGTGCCCAGGTGTATCCCAGGTGTATCCAGGTGTACCTTGTGCAGTCTCTTGACCAGGCTCTCGTTGTGCTCCTGGCTGCCCTCGATCGTGCCGGTCAGGGGGTTGTGGAACCCAGGTGTGTCCCAGTGTAACCCAGGTGTACATACCCATACCCAGGTGTATCCAGGTGTCCCCAGGTGTGTCACACCTGTCCCCAGGTGTGTTACCTTGTGCAGTCTCTTGACCCAGGCTCTCGTTGTGCTCCTGGCTGCCCCTCGATCGTGCCGGTCAGGTGTGACCCAGGTGTGTCCCATGTGTACTCATGTAACCCAGGTGTATCCCATGTGTATGTACCCATACTCAGGTGGTATCACACCTGTCCCCAGGTGTGCCCAGGTGTACCTTATGGAGCCGTTTGACCAGGCTCTCGTTGT
Source organism: Calcarius lapponicus (assembly GCA_039654755.1). Classification (NCBI taxonomy): domain Eukaryota; kingdom Metazoa; phylum Chordata; class Aves; order Passeriformes; family Fringillidae; genus Calcarius; species Calcarius lapponicus. The sequence goes on from JBBFKN010000203.1 coordinate 4,999, forward strand.
ACTCCTGGCTGCCCTCGATCATGCCGGTCAGGGGGTTGTGGAACCCAGGTGTATATACCATACCCAGGTGTATTCCAGGTGTGCCCAGGTGTATCCAGGTGTGCCAGGTGTGCCCAGGTGTACCTTATGGAGCCGTTTGACCAGGCTCTCATTTTGCTCCTGGCTGTCCTCGATCGGTGCCGGTCAGGGGGTTGTGGAACCCTGGTGTGCCCCAGTGGAACCCAGGTGTACATACCCATACCCAGGTGTGTCCCAGGTGTATCCAGGTGTCCCCAGGTTGTGTCACACCTGTCCCCAGGTGCGTTACCTTGTGCAGTCTCTTGACCAGGCTCTCGTTGTGCTCCTGGCTGCCCTCGATCGTGCCCCACAGGTGTGACCCAGGTGTACCCCAGGTGTACTCATTGTAACCCCAATGTAAACCCAGTGTAACTCAGGTGTATCCCAGGTGTGCCCAGGTGTGCCCAGGTGTCCCCAGGTGTGTTACCTTGTGCAGTCTCTTCACCAGGCTCTCGTTGTGCTCCTGGCTGCCCTCGATCGTGCCGGTCAGGGGGTTGTGGAACCCAGGTGTGTCCCAGGGAACCCAGGTGTAAATACCCATACCCAGGTGTGTCCCAGGTGTGCCCCAGGTGTGCCCAGGTGCGTTTACCTTGTTGCAGCCGTTTCACCAGGCTCTCGTTGTGCTCCTGGCTGCCCTCGATCGTGCCGGTCAGGGGGTTGTGGAACCCAGGTGTTGCCCCCAGGTGTGTGTGCCCATACCCAGGTGTATCCCAGGTGTATCCAGGTGTCCCCCAGGTGTGTCACACCTGTCCCCCCAGGTGCGTACCTTGTGCAGTCCTCTTGACCAGGCTCTCGTTGTACTCCTGGCTGCCCTCGATCGTGCCCCACAGGTGTGCCCAGGTGTACCCCAGGTGTACTCAATGTAACCCAATGTAACCCAGTGTAACTCAGGTGTATCCCAGGTGTATCCCAGGTGTATCCCAGGTGTGCCCAGGTGTGCCCAGGTGTATCCCAGGTGTGCCCAGGTGTCCCCAGGTGCGTTACCTTGTGCAGCCGTTTCACCAGGCTCTCGTTGTACTCCTGGCTGCCCTCGATCATGCCGGTCAGGGGGTTGTGGAACCACTCGCGGAACTCGCGGTGCGACTGGAAGACGCTCGGCATCAGGAAGTGCATCAGCGACCAGAGCTCCATCAGCGAGTTCTGCAGCGGCGTGCCCGTCAGCAGCAGCCGCCGCTGGCTGCAGGTGAGACACAGGTACGGACAGGTGAGACACAGGTGAGACAGGTGAGACATGGAAAGGTGAGACACAGGTGAGACAGGTGAAACAGGTGACACAGGTGAGACAGGTGAGACAGGTGAAACAGGTGACACAGGTGAGACAGGTGAGACATGGACAGGTGAGACAGGTGAGGACACAGGTGAGACAGGTGAGACAGGGACAGGTGAGACAGGTGAGACATGGACAGGTGAGACAGGTGAGACAGGTAAGACATGGACAGGTGAGACAGGTGAGACACGGACAGGTGAGACAGGTGAGACATGGACAGGTGAGACACAGGTGAGACAAGTGAGACAGGTGAGACATGGACAGGTGAGACAGGTGAAACAGGTGAGACAGGTGAGACATGGACAGGTGAGACAGGTGAAACAGGTGAGACAGGTGAGACATGGACAGGTGAGACAGGTGAGACACGGACAGGTGAGACAGTTGAAACAGGTGAGACAGGTGAGACAGGTGAGACATGGACAGGTGAGACAGGGACAGGTGAGACAGGTGAGACAGGTGAGACAGGTGAGACAGGTGAGACATGGACAGGTGAGGGACCAGAGCTCCATCAGGTGAGACATGGACAGGTGAGACAGGGACAGGTGAGACAGGTGAGACAGGTGAGACAGGTGAGACAGGTGAGACATGGACAGGTGAGGGACCAGAGCTCCATCAGCGAGTTCTGCAGCGGCGTGCCCGTCAGCAGCAGCCGCCGCTGGCTGCAGGTGAGACACAGGTACGGACAGGTGAGACATGGACAGGTGAGACAGGTGAGACATGGACAGGTGAGACCAGGACAGGTGAGACAGGTGAGACACAGGCAGGTGAGACCACAAGTGACACCTGGGAACAGCCCCAGATGAGCTCCAGGTGTTCTCCTGCACTGTGTGCTCTGAGATCAGGCTGGACAGGTGAGACACAGGTGAGACATGGACAGGTGAGACATGGACAGGTGAGACAGGTGAGACAGGTGAGAGAGACATGGACAGGTGAGACACAGGTGAGACAAGTGAGACAGGGACAGGTGAGACAGGTGAGACATGGACAGGTGAGGGACCAGAGCTCCATCAGTGAGTTCTGCAGCGGCGTGCCCGTCAGCAGCAGCCGCCGCTGGCTGCAGGTGAGACACAGGTGAGACATGGACAGGTGAGACCAGGACAGGTGAGACAGGTGAGACAGGTGAGAGAGACATGGACAGGTGAGACACAGGTGAGACAGGTGAGACACAGGTGAGACATGGACAGGTGAGACAGGTGAAACAGGTGAGACAGGTGAGACAGGTGAGACAGGTGAGACAGGTGAGACATGGACAGGTGAGACACAGGTGAGACAAGTGAGACAGGTGAGACATGGACAGGTGAGACATGGACAGGTGAGACAGGTGAGACATGGACAGGTGAGACAGGTGAGACACAGGTGAGACACGGACAGGTGAGACACGGACAGGTGAGACATGGACAGGTGAGGGACCAGAGCTCCATCAGCGAGTTCTGCAGCGGCGTCCCCGTCAGCAGCAGCCGCCGCTGGCTGCAGGTGAGACACAGGTACGGACAGGTGAGACATGGACAGGTGAGACAGGTGAGACATGGACAGGTGAGACAGATGAAACAGGTGAGACAAGTGAGACAGGTGAGACATGGACAGGTGAGACATGGACAGGTGAGACAGGTGAGACATGGACAGGTGAGACAGGTGAGACAGGTGAGACATGGACAGGCGAGGCACAGGTGAGACACAGGTGAGACAGGGACAGGTGAGACACGGACAGGTGAGACCACAGGTAACACCCGGGAACAGCCCCAGGTGAGCTCCAGGTGTTCTTCTCCACTGTGATCAACCTGGACAGGTGGGACAAGTGAGACACAGGTGAGACAGGTGAGAGAGACACAGGTGAGACATGGACAGGTGAGACGTGGACAGGTGAGACACAGGTGAGACACAGGTGAGACCACAGGTAACAGGTGAGACACAGGTGAGATACAGGTGAGACACAGGTGACACATGGACAGGTGAGGGACAGGTGAGACCACAGGTAACACCCGGGAACAGCCCAGTTGAGCTCCAGGTGTTCTTCTCCACTGTGATCAACCTGGACAGGTGAGACAAGTGGGACACAGGTGAGACACAGGTGAGACACAGGTGAGACACAGGTGAGGAGGTTCTGGGGTGAAAAATGTGAATTTTGGGTAAAAAAATTTGGAAATTTTGTGAATTTTTGGGGGTGGAAATGGAATTTTTAGAGGTCACAAAATGGCGGCACCTCCAGGCCCAGAATGGACTCAGAGGGACCTGGACAGGTGAGACACAGGTGAGACACAGGTGAGACACAGGTGAGACAGGTAAGGACAGGTGAGACAGGGGAACAGCCCCAGGAACAGCCCCAGGTGAGCTCCAGGTGTTCTTCTCCACTGTGATCAACCTGGACAGGTGAGACAGGTGAGGCACAGGTGAGACCACAGGTAACACAGGTGAGACACAGGTGAGACCACAGGTAACACAGGTGAGACACACACAGGTGAGAGAGACACAGGTGAGACGCGGGTGAGAGACAGGTGAGACAGGGACAGGTGAGACAGGGGAACAGCCCCAGGTGAGCTCCAGGTGTTCTGCACCGTGATCAACCTGCAGACATGGACAGGTGAGACAGGTGAGACAGGGACAGGTGAGACAGGTGAGACATGGACAGGTGAGACAGGTGAGACAGGGACAGGTGAGACAGGTGAGACAGGGACAGGTGAGACAGGGGAACAGCCCCAGGTGAGCTCCAGGTGTTCTGCACCGTGATCAACCTGCAGACACGGACAGGTGAGACACAGGTGAGACAGGTGAGACCAACATGAACAGGTGAGGACAGGTGAGACAGAGGAGAACGGTGTGAACAGGTAACACAGGTGAGACAGGTACGGACAGGTATGGACAGGTGAGGACAGGTGAGGACAGGTGAGGACAGGTGAGACAGGTGAGACAGGTGAGACAGAGGAGAACGGTGTGAACAGGTAACACAGGTGAGGACAGGTGACGGACAGGTAAGGACAGGTACAGACAGGTGAGGACAGGTGAGCTCCAGCCAGGTGAGCACAGGTGTGGCCAAGTGAGAACAGGTATGGGCAGATACAGACAGGTGAGGACAGGTGAGGACAGGTGAGGACAAATAAGGACAGATACAGACAGGTGAGACAACATGAACAGGTGACACAAGCCCAGCCAGGTGAGCACAGGTGAGCACAGGTGAGGACAGGTAAGGACAGGTGAGGACAGGTGAGGACAGGTAGGACCAGTGAAAGACAGGTGAGCTCCAGCCAGGTGAGCACAGGTGTGGCCAGGTGAGAACAGGTATGAGCAGATACAGACAGGTGAGGACAGGTGAGGACAGGTGAGGACAGGTAAGGACAGGTGAGGACAGGTAAGGACAGGTGAGGACAGATACACACAGGTGAGACCAACATGAACAGGTGACACAAGCCCAGCCAGGTGAGCACAGGTGAGCACAGGTGAGAACAGGTGAGGACAGGTGAGGACAGGTGAGAACAGGTAAGGACAGGTAAGGACCAGGTGAGGACAGGTGAGGACAGGTGAGGACAGGTGAGGACAGGTAGGACCAGTGAAAGACAGGTGAGCTCCAGCCAGGTGAGCACAGGTGTGGCCAGGTGAGAACAGGTATGGGCAGATACAGACAGGTGAGGACAGGTGAGGACAGATACACACAGGTGAGACCAACATGAACAGGTGACACAAGCCCAGCCAGGTGAGCACAGGTGAGCACAGGTGAGCACAGGTGAGCACAGGTGAGGACAGGTGAGGACAGGTAAGGACAGGTATGAACAGGAACAGACAGGTGAGGACAGGTAAGGACAGGTAAGGACAGGTAAGGACAGATACACACAGGTGAGACCAACATGAACAGGTGACACAAGCCCAGCCAGGTGAGCACAGGTGAGCACAGGTGAGAACAGGTGAGGGACAGGTGAGGACAGGTGAGAACAGGTGAGGACAGGTAAGGACAGGTAAGGACAGGTAAGGACAGGTGAGGACAGGTGAGGACAGGTAGGACCAGTGAAAGACAGGTGAGCTCCAGCCCGGTGAGCACAGGTGTGGCCAGGTGAGAACAGGTATGGGCAGGTACAGACAGGTGAGGACAGGTGAGCACAGGTGAGGACAGGTGAGGACAGGTAAAGACACGCATGGACAGGTGAGGACAGGTAAGGACAGGTGAGGACAGGTGAGGACAGGTAAGGACAGGTGAGGACAGATACACACAGGTGAGACCAACATGAACAGGTGAGACAAGCCCAGCCAGGTGAGCACAGGTGAGCACAGGTGAGCACAGGTGAGGACAGGTATGGGCAGATACAGACAGGTGAGACCAACATGAACAGGTGAGACAAGCACAGGTAAGGACAGGTATGACAGGTACAGACAGGTAAGGACAGGTGAGGACAGGTGAGGACAGGTGAGGACAGGTAGGACCAGTTAAAGACAGGTGAGCTCCAGCCAGGTGAGCACAGGTGTGGCCAAGTGAGAACAGGTATGGGCAGATACAGACAGGTGAGGACAGGTGAGGACAGGTAAGGGACAGGTAAGGACAGGTAAGGACAGGTAAGGACAGGTGAGGACAGATACACACAGGTGAGACCAACATGAACAGGTGACACAAGCCCAGCCAGGTGAGCACAGGTGAGCACAGGTGAGCACAGGTGACCAGAGGTGAGAACAGGTAAGGACAGGTAAGGACAGGTGAGGACAGGTAAGGACAGGTGAGGACAGGTAAAGACAAGTATGGACAGGTAAGGACAGGTAAGGACAGGTGAGGACGGATACACACAGGTGAGACCAACATGAACAGGTGACACAAGCCCAGCCAGGTGTGGCCAGGTGAGCACAGCTCCAGCCAGGTTTGGGCAGCCCCAGGTGTGCCCAGGTGTGCCCAGGTGTATCCCAGGTGTGCCCAGGTGTGTCCCAAGTGTGCCCAGGTGTATCCCCGCTGTATCCCAGGTGTGCCCAGGTGTGCCCAGGTGTGTCCCAAGTGTGCCCAGGTGTATCCCAGCTGTATCCCAGGTGTGCCCAGGTGTACCCAGGTGTGCCCAGGTGTGCCCAGGTGTGCCCAGGTGTGTCCCAGGTGTACCCAGGTGTGCCCAGGTGTGCCCAGGTGTATCCCAAGTGTGCCCAGGTGTATCCCAGGTGTGCCCAGGTGTGCCCAGGTGTGCCCAGGTGTCCCTAAACCCCCAATTTTCACCAATTTTCCCCCAATTTTCACCAATTTTCCCCAAATTTTCACCAATTTTCCCCAAATTTTCACCACTTTTTCCATGCCCAGGTGTGCCCAGGTGCCCCCAGGTGTGCCCAGGTGTCCCTAAACCTCCAATTTTCACCGATTTTCCCCCAATTTTCACCAATTTTCCCCAAATTTTCACCACTTTTTCCGATGCCCAGGTGTACCCAGGTGTGCCCAGGTGTGCCCAGGTGTGCCCAGGTGTCCCCTAAACCCCCAATTTTCACCGATTTTCCCCCAATTTTCACCAATTTTCCCCAAATTTTCACCACTTTTTCCATGCCCAGGTGTGCCCAGGTGTGCCCAGGTGTGCCCAGGTGCCCCCAGGTGCCCCCAGGTGTGCCCAGGTGCGCCCCCTCACCTGTTGAAGTTGAGCAGGGACTGCCAGCGCTGGGATTTGAAGTTTTTGATGTTCTGGGCCTCGTCCAGGATCAGGTACTTCCAGTTCTTCCTGCGGAAGGCCTGGTGGTCCTGCAGCACCAGCTTGTACGAGGTGATGCACACGTGGAACGCGTTCGGCTTCGTCCAGCCCTGACAGGTGAGAGCACAGGTGAGACAGGTGAGGGAAAAATCCCCATGAAAAATGACCCAAAAACGGCCCAAAAAACCCAAAAAAATCCTCCAAAAAGTGGCCCAAACCCCTCAAAAATACCTTAAAAAAACCTCCAAAAAACCTCCAAAAAAACCTCAAAAAAGTCCAAAAAAACTACACAAAAAAGTCCAAAAAACCTCAAAAAACTCCAAAAAATCCCTCAAAAAATCTCAAAAAAATACCTCAAAAAAACCTCAAAAAAAATCTCCAAAAAATCCTCCAAAAACCCTCCAAAAACTCTCCAAAAATACCTCAAGAAAACCTCCAAAAGTACCTCAAAAATACCTCAAAACCCCCCCCAAAAAAACGTCAAAAAAACCTCCAAAAAAACCTCAAAAACACCTAAACAACCCCCCAAAAAAACTCCCAAAAAACTCCCAAAAAAACCCTTCAAAAAAATCTCCAAAAAACCCTCCAAAGACCCTCCAAAAATACCTCAAAAATCCCCCAAAAAACCTCAAAAATCTCAAAAACCCTCAAAAAACACCTCAAAAAAACCCCTGAAAAATCTCCAAAAACACCTCAAAAACACCTCAAAAAAACCCTCAAAAAAATCTCCAAAAATACCTCAAAAAAACATCAAAAAACACCTCAAAAAAGCAGCCCAGGTGTGCAGCACCAGCTTGTACGAGGTGATGCACACGTGGAACGCGTTCGGCTTCGTCCAGCCCTGACAGGTGAGACAGGTGAGACAGGTGAGGGAAAAATCCCCGCGAAAAACGGCCCAAAAATGCCCCAAAAACTCAAAAAAAACCTCCAAAAAGTGGCCCAAACCCCTCAAAAATACCTTAAAAAACCTCCAAAAAACCTCTTCAAAAAACCTCCCAAAAAACTCCAAAAAAACCTCCAAAAAATCCTCCAAAAACCTCAAAAAAAAAACCTCCAAAAAACCCAAAAAAAACCCTCCAAGAATATCTCAAAAACCCTCCAAAAAACCCTCAAAAAACTCCAAAAAAACTCCAAAAACCCCCTCAAAAAAATTTCCAAAAAATGCTCCAAAAAACCCTCAAAAAAACCCCTCAAAAATACCTCAAAAACACCTCCAAAAAAACTGCAAAGAACCCTCCAAAAAATCTTCAAAAAATCCTCCAAAAATACCTCAAAAAACCTCAAAAACCCTCCAGAAAACCTCCAAGAAAACCTCAAAAAAACCCTCAAAAAACACTCCAAAAAAAACCCCGAAAAATCTCCAAAAACACCTCAAAAAACACCTCAAAAAACACCTCCAAAAAGCAGCCCAGGTGTGCAGCCCCAGCCTGTACGAGGCGATGCACACGTGGAACGCGTTCGGCTTCGTCCAGCCCTGACAGGTGAGACAGGTGAGACAGGTGAGGGAAAAATCCCCGCGAAAAACGGCCCAAAAATGCCCAAAAAACTCAAAAAAAATCTCTAAAAATACCTCAAAAAAACCTCCAAAAACCCTCCAAAAATACCTCCAAAAAAACTCCAAAAAAACCCTCAAGAAAGCCTCAAAAAAACCTCAAAAACCCTCCAAAAAAACCTCAAAAATACCTAAACAACCCCCCAAAAAAACTCCCAAAAAAACGCCCAAAAAAACCTCCAAAAAACCTCCAAAAAAACCCCTCAAAAAATCTCCAAAAAATTCTCCAAAGACCCTCCAAAAATACCTCAAAAACCCCCAAAAAAACCTCAAAAAATCTCAAAAACCCCCAAAAAACCCTCAAAAAAAAGTCCAAAAAAACCTCCAAAAAACCTCAAAAAAAACCCCAAAAAAACTCAAAAAACCCTCAAAAAACCTCCAAAAAGTCGTCCAAAAAAACTCCAAAAAAGCCTCAAAAAAACCTTAAAAAAGAAGCCCAGGTGTGCCCAGGTAACCCCAAAATCCTCATTTTTACCCCAAATTTTTGGGGTTCTTTTGTGTTCACCCCTCCCAGGTGTGCCCAGCTGTGGCCAGGTGTCCCTAAACCCCCAATTTTTCCCGATTTTCCCCCAATTTCCCCCCAATTTTCACCAATTTTCCCCCAATTTTCGCCGTTTTTTCCCATCCCCAGGTGTGCCCAGGTGTGCCCAGGTGTCCCTAAACCCCCAATTTTCCCTGATTTTCCCCCAATTTTCCCCCAAATTTCACTGATTTTCACCATTTTTTCCCCCTCCAGGTGTGCCCAGGTGTTCCTAAACCCCCAATTTTCACCCATTTTCCCCCAATTTTCACCAATTTTCCCCCAATTTTCACCGTTTTTTCCCATCCCCAGATGCCCCCAGGTGTGCCCCAGGTGTGCCCAGCTGTGCCCAGGTGTCCCTAAACCCCCAATTTTCCCTGATTTTCCCCCAATTTTCCCCCAAATTTCACGGATTTTCACCATTTTTTCCCCCTCCAGGTGCGCCCAGGTGTTCCTAAACCCCCAATTTTCACCCATTTTCCCCCAATTTTCACCAATTTTCCCCCAATTTTCACCGTTTTTCCCATCCCCAGATGCCCCCAGGTGTGCCCAGGTGTGCCCAGCTGTGCCCAGGTGTCCCTAAACCCCCGATTTTCACCCGTTTTTCCCCCAATTTTCACCAATTTTCACCAATTCTCCCCCAATTTTCGCCGTTTTTCCCATCCCCAGGTGGTGCCCAGGTGTGCCCAGGTGTCCCTAAACCCCCAATTTTCCCTGATTTTCCCCCAATTTTCCCCCAATTTTCACCAATTTTCCCCCAATTTTCACCATTTTTTCTCCCTCCGGGTGTGCCCAGGTGTGCCCAGGTGTGCCCAGGTGCGCCCAGGTGTTCCTAAACCCCCAATTTTCACCCATTTTCCCCCAATTTTCCCCCAAATTTCACTGATTTTCACCATTTTTTCCCCTCCAGGTGCGCCCAGCTGTTCCTAAACCCCCGATTTTCACCCATTTTCCCCAAATTTTCCCCAAATTTCTCCCAATTTTCACAATTTTTCCCATCCCCGGATGCCCCCAGGGTGTGCCCAGGTGTGCCCAGGTGTGCCCAGGTGTCCCTAAACCCCCAATTTTCACCCATTTTCTCCCAATTTTCCCCCAATTTTCACCAATTTTCCCCCAATTTTTCACCATTTTTTCTCCCTCCAGGTGTGCCCAGGTGTGCCCAGGTGTGCCCAGCTGTGCCCAGGTGTCCCTAAACCCCCAATTTTCACCCATTTTCCCCCAATTTTCACCATTTTTCCCATCCCCAGGTGTGCCCAGCTGGTGCCCAGGTGTTCCTAAACCCCCAATTTTCACCCATTTTCCCCAAATTTTCACCAATTTTCCCCCAATTTTCACCCTTTTTTCCCCCTCCAGGTGTGCCCAGCTGTGCCCAGGTGTCCCTAAACCCCCAATTTTCACCCATTTTCCCCCAATTTTCCCCCAATTTTCACCAATTTTCCCCCAATTTTCACCATTTTTTCTCCCTCCAGGTGTGCCCAGGTGTGCCCAGGTGTGCCCAGGTGTGCCCAGGTGTGCCAGGTGTCCCTAAACCCCCAATTTTCACCCATTTTCCCCAATTTTCACCAATTTTCCCCCAATTTTCACCATTTTTTCTCCCTCCAGGTGTGCCCAGTGTGCCCAGGTGCCCCCAGGTGCGCCCAGGTGTCCCTAAACCCCCAATTTTCACCAATTTTCCCCCAATTTTCCCCAAATTTCTCCCAATTTTCACCGTTTTTCCCATCCCCAGATGCCCCCAGGTGTGCCCAGGTGTGCCCAGGTGTCCCTAAACCCCCAATTTTCCCCCAATTTTCCCCCAATTTTCCCCCAATTTTCACCGTTTTTCCCATCCCCAGGTGTGCCCAGGTGTGCCCAGGTGTGCCCAGGTGCGCCCAGGTGTTCCTAAACCCCCAATTTTCACCCATTTTCCCCCAAATTTTCACCAATTTTCCCCCAATTTTCACCCTTTTTCCCATCCCCAGGTGTGGCCCAGGTGCGCCCAGGTGTTCCTAAACCCCCAATTTTCACCCATTTTCCCCAAATTTTCCCCAAATTTTCCCCCAATTTTCACCATTTTTTCCCCCTCCAGGTGTGCCCAGGTGTTCCTAAACCCCCAATTTTCACCCCTTTTCCCCAATTTTCACCCATTTTCCCCCAATTTTCACCATTTTTTCTCCCTCCAGGTGTGCCCAGGTGTGCCCAGCTGTGCCCAGGTATCCCTAAACCCCCAATTTTCACCCATTTTCCCCCAATTTTCCCCCAATTTTCACCAATTTTCCCCCAATTTTCACCGTTTTTCCCATCCCCAGGTGTGCCCAGGTGTGCCCAGGTGTGCCCAGGTGTGCCCAGGTGTCCCTAAACCCCCAATTTTCCCCGATTTTCCCCCAATTTCCCCCCAATTTTCACCAATTTTCCCCCAATTTTCACCGTTTTTTCTCCCTCCAGGTGGTGCCCAGGTGTGCCCAGGTGCGCCCAGGTGTCCCTAAAACCCCCAATTTTCACCCATTTTTCCCCCAATTTTCCCCCAATTTTCCCCCAATTTTCACCATTTTTTCTCACTCCAGGTGTGCCCAGGTGTGCCCAGGTGTTCCTAAACCCCCAATTTTCACCCATTTTCCCCCAATTTTCCGCCAATTTTCACCAATTTTCCCCCAATTTTCACCGTTTTTTCTCCCTCCAGGTGTGCCCAGGTGTGCCCAGGTGTGCCCAGGTGTGCCCAGGTGTGCCCAGATGTTCCTAAACCCCCAATTTTCACCCATTTTCCCCCAATTTTCACCAATTTTCCCCCAATTTTCACCATTTTTTCTCCCTCCAGGTGTGCCCAGGTGTGCCCAGGTGCGCCCAGGTGTTCCTAAACCCCCAATTTTCACCAATTTTCTCCCAATTTTCACAATTTTTCCCATCCCCAGATGCCCCCAGCTGTGCCCAGGTGTGCCCAGCTGTGCCCAGTTTTTCTCCCTCCAGGTGTGCCCAGGTGTGCCCAGGTGTGCCCAGGTGCGCCCAGGTGTGCCCAGGTGTTCCTAAACCCCCAATTTTCACCCATTTTCCCCCAATTTTCACCAATTTTCCCCCCAATTTTCCCCAATTTTCACCATTTTCCCCCAATTTTCACCAATTTTCCCCCAATTTTTCCCATTTTTTCCCCCTCCAGGTGTGCCCAGGTGTGCCCAGGTGGTGCCCAGGTGCCCTCACCTGTCTCTTGAGGCGCCGCTCCTTCTGCGCCCCGTAGTAGGTGAGGATCTTGAAGCTGGGGCACAGCGCTTCAGCTCCATCTCCCAGTTGAGCATCACCGAGGTGGGCACGATGATCAGGTGAGGGCCCCAGCTACCTGTGCCCAGGTGAGAGCGCCCGAAACGGCGCCAGGTGAGACCCACACCTGCCCAGGTGGGACCCAAACCTGCCCAGGTGTGACCCAAACCTGTCCAGGTGTGACCTAAACCTGGCCAGGTGTGACCCAAACCTGTCCAGGTGTGACCCAAACCTGTCCAAATGTGACCCAAACCTGTCCAAATGTGACCCAAACCCCCTCAGGTACCCCCAAACCTGCCCAGGTGTGACCCAAAACCTGTCCAGATGGGACCCAAACCCCCCCAAAGGAGCTCAGGTGAGTCCCAGACCTGCCCAGGTGTGACCCAAACCTGCCCAGGTGTGACCCAGACCTGCCCAGGTGGGACCCAAACCTGTCCAGGTGGGACCCAAACCTGCCCAAATGTGACCCAAACCTGTCCAGGTGTGACTTAGAACCTCCTAAAGGGGCTCAGGTGTGACCCAAACCTGCCCAGGTGTGACCCAAACCTGCCCAGGTGTGACCCAGACCTGCCCAGGTGGGACCCAAACCTGTCCAGGTGGGACCCAAACCCCCCTCAGGTACCCCCAGACCTGCCCAGGTGGGACCCAAACCTGCCCAGGTGGGACCCAGACCTGCCCAGGTGGGACCCAGACCTGTCCAGGTGTGACCCAAACCTGCCCAGGTGGGACCCAAACCTGCCCAGGTGAGACCCAGACCTGTCCAGGTGGGATCCAGATCCCCTCAGGTACCCCCAAACCTGTCCAGGTGTGACCCAAACCTGCCCAGTGTGTGACTTAGAACCTCCCAAAGGGGCTCAGGTGTGACCCAAACCTGCCCAGGTGGGACCCAAACCCCCCCAAAGGAGCTCAGGTGAGTCCCAGACCTGCCCAGGTGTGACCAAACCCCCTCAGGTACCCCCAGACCTGCCCAGGTGGGACCCAAACCTGCCCAGGTGTGACTTAGAACCTCTAAAGGGGCTCAGGTGTGACCCAAACCTGCCCAGGTGTGACCCAAACCCCCTCAGGTACCCCCAAACCTGTCCAGGTGTGACCCAAACCTGTCCAGGTGTGACCCAAACCTGTCCAGGTGTGACCCAAACCTGCCCAGGTGTGACCCAGACCCCCTCAGGTACCCCCAGACCTGTCCAGGTGGGACCCAGAACCTTCTAAAGGAGCTCAGGTGAGTCCCAAACCTGTCCAGGTGTGACTCAAACCCCCTCAGGTACCCCCAGACCTGTCCAGGTGTGACTTAGAACCTCCTAAAGGGGCTCAGGTGTGACCCAAACCTGCCCAGGTGTGACCCAAACCTGCCCAGGTGAGACCCAAACCTGCCCAGGTGTGACCCAAACCTGCCCAGGTGAGACCCAGACCTGCCCAGGTGGGACCCAAACCCCCCAAAGGGGCTCAGGTGCGACCCAAACCTGTCCAGGTGGGACCCAGATCCCCTCAGGTACCCCCAAACCTGCCCAGGTGTGACTCAGGTGAGTCCTGGGATCCCCCAAACCTGCCCAGGTGTGACCCAAACCCCCCAAAAACGGCCCCAGGTGAGACCCAGAACCTCCCAAAGAGGCTCAGGTGTGACCCAAACCTGCCCAGGTGTGACCCAGACCTGCCCAGGTGAGCTCCAAACCTGTCCAGGTGTGACCCAAACCTGCCCAGGTGTGACCCAAACCTGCCCAGGTGTGACCCAGACCTGCCCAGGTGTGACTTAGAACCTCCTAAAGGGGCTCAGGTGTGACCCAAACCTGCCCAGGTGAGACCCAAACCTGCCCAGGTGTGACCCAAACCTGCCCAGGTGTGACCCAAACCCCCTCAGGTACCCCCAAACCTGTCCAGGTGAGCTCCAAACCTGTCCAGGTGTGACCCAAACCTGCCCAGGTGTGACTCAAACCTGCCCAGGTGTGACTTAGAACCTCCTAAAGGGGCTCAGGTGTGACTCAAACCTGCCCAGGTGGGACCCAGACCTGCCCAGGTGGGATGCAGATCCCCTCAGGTACCCCCAAACCTGTCCAGGTGTGACCCAAACCTGCCCAGGTGTGACCCAAACCTGTCCAGGTGTGACCCAAACCTGTCCAGGTGTGACCCAAACCTGCCCAGGTGTGACCCAAACCCCCTCAGGTACACCCAGACCTGCCCAGGTGTGACTTAGAACCTCCTAAAGGGGCTCAGGTGTGACCCAAACCTGCCCAGGTGTGACCCAAACCTGTCCAGGTGTGACCCAAACCTGCCCAGGTGAGCTCCAAACCTGTCCAGGTGTGACCCAAACCTGCCCAGGTGTGACCCAAACCTGCCCAGGTGGGACCCAGACCTGTCCAGGTGTGACCCAAAACCTGCCCAGGTGTGACCCAGACCCCCTCAGGTACCCCCAGACCTGCCCAGGTGTGACTTAGAACCTCCTAAAGGGGCTCAGGTGTGACCCAAACCTGCCCAGGTGTGACCCAAACCCCCTCAGGTACCCCCAGACCTGCCCAGGTGTGACTTAGAACCTCCTAAAGGGGCTCAGGTGTGACCCAAACCTGTCCAGGTGGGACCCAAACCTGCCCAGGTGTGACTTAGAACCTCCTAAAGGGGCTCAGGTGAGACCCAGACCTGCCCAGGTGTGACCCAAACCTGTCCAGGTGTGACCCAAACCTGTCCAGGTGTGACCCAAACCTGTCCAGGTGTGACCCAAACCTGTCCAGGCGTGACCCAAACCTGCCCAGATGGGACCCAAACCCCCCCAAAGGAGCTCAGGTGAGTCCCAGACCTGCCCAGGTGTGACCCAAACCCCCTCAGGTACCCCCAGACCTGCCCAGGTGTGACTTAGAACCTCCTAAAGGGGCTCAGGTGTGACCCAAACCTGCCCAGGTGTGACCCAAACCTGCCCAGGTGGGATCCAGATCCCCTCAGGTACCCCCAAACCTGTCCAGGTGTGACCCAAACCCCCCAAAACGGCCCCAGGTGAGACCCAGAACCTCCCAAAGAGGCTCAGGTGTGACCCAAACCTGCCCAGGTGGGACCCAAACCCCCTCAGGTACCCACAAACCTGCCCAGGTGGGACCCAAACCTGTCCAGGTGTGACCCAAACCTGCCCAGATGGGACCCAAACCCCCCCAAAGGAGCTCAGGTGAGTCCCAAACCTGCCCAGGTGTGACCAAAACCCCCTCAGCTACCCCCAGACCTGCCCAGGTGTGACTTAGAACCTCCTAAAGGGGCTCAGGTGTGACCCAAACCTGCCCAGGTGTGACCCAAACCTGCCCAGGTGGGACTTAGAACCTCCTAAAGGGGCTCAGGTGTGACCCAAACCTGCCCAGGTGTGACCCAAACCCCCTCAGGTACCCCCAAACCTGTCCAGGTGTGACCCAAACCTGTCCAGGTGGGACCCAAACCTGCCCAGGTGTGACCCAGACCTGCCCAGGTGGGACCCAGACCCCCTCAGGTACCCCCAAACCTGCCCAGGTGGGACCCAGAACCTTCTAAAGGAGCTCAGGTGAGTCCCAAACCTGCCCAGGTGTGACCCAGACCTGTCCAGGTGGGACCCAAACCTGCCCAGGTGTGACCCAAACCTGCCCAGGTGGGACCCAAACCCCCCCAAAGGGACTCAGGTGAGGCAAAAATCCCTCCAAAAAACCTCTCTGGAACAGCCCAGGTGTGCCCAGGTGTACCCAGGTGTGTCCAGGTGTACCCAGGTGTATCCCAGGTGTGCCCAGGTGTGCCCAGGTGTGCCCAGGTGTGCCCAGGTGTACCCAGGTGTATCCCAGGTGTATCCCAGGTGTATCCCAGGTGTGCCCAGGTGTACCCAGGTGTATCTCAGGTGTATCCAAGTCTATGCAAGTGTATCCCAGGTGTATCCCACGTGTCTCAGGTGTATCCCAGATGTATCCCAGGTGGTGCCCAGGTGTGCCCAGGTGTGCCCAGGTGTATCCCAGGTGTATCCCAGGTCTCCCCAGGTGTATCCCAGGTGTGCCCAGGTGCATCCAGGTATCTGTTATGACTCTCAGGTGTATCCCAGGTGTGTGCAATGACTCTCACGTGTGCCCAGGTGTGCCCAGGTGTATCCCAGGTGTGCCCAGGTGTATCCCAGGTGTGCCCAGGTGTATCCCAGGTGTATCCCAGGTGTGCCCAGGTGTGCCCAGGTGTATCCCGGGTGTGCCCAGGTGTATCGCAGGTGTGCCCAGGTGTGCCCAGGTGCGTTACCTTTCTCGCAGGCCAGGTGCGCCAGCAGCGAGATCGTCTGGATGGTTTTGCCCAGCCCCATCCCAGGTGTGCCCAGCTGTGCCCAGGTGTGCCCAGGTGCATTCAGGTGTACCGAGGTGTACCCCAGGTGTCTCAGGTATATCCCAGGTGTCTCAGGTGTATCTCAGGTGTATCCAAGTCTATGCAAGTGTATCCCAGATGTATCCCACGTGTCTCAGGTGTATCCCAGCCATACCCAGGTGTGTGTAATGACTCCCAGGTGTGCCCAGGTGCGTTACCTTTCTCGCAGGCCAGGTGCGCCAGCAGCGAGATGGTCTGGATGGTTTTGCCCAGCCCCATCTCAGGTGTGCCCAGGTGTGCCCAGGTGTGCCCAGGTGTGCCCAGGTGCGTTACCTTTCTCACAGGCCAGGTGTGCCAGCAGGGAGATCGTCTGGATGGTTTTGCCCAGCCCCATCCCAGGTGTGCCCAGGTGTGCCCAGGTGTATTCAGGTGTGTGTAACGGCTCTCAGGTGTGCCCAGGTGCGTTACCTTTCTCACAGGCCAGGTGTGCCAGCAGCGAGATGGTCTGGATGGTTTTTCCCAGCCCCATCCCAGGTATGCCCAGGTGTGCCCAGGTGTGTGTAATGACTCTCAGGTGTATCTCAGGTGTATCCCAGGTGTGCCCAGGTGCGTTACCTTTCTCGCAGGCCAGGTGTGCGAGGAGCGAGATCGTCTGGATGGTTTTGCCCAGCCCCATCCCAGGTGTGCCCAGGTGTACCCAGGTCTATCCCAGGTGCGTGTAATGGCTCTCAGGTGTGCCCAGGTGTGCCCAGGTGTGCCCAGGTGCGTTACCTTTCTCGCAGGCCAGGTGCGCCAGCAGCGAGATGGTCTGGATGGTTTTTCCCAGCCCCATCTCGTCGGCCAGGATCCCGTTCAGCTTCTTCTCGTACATGGTCACCAGCCAGTCCAGCCCGATGTGCTGGTACTCCCGGAGGGTACCTCGCAACAGGTGCGGGATCGGCGTCTTCACCTGCGCAGGTGAGACAGGTGAGTTAAACAACCCCACCAGGTGAGGCACAGGTGAGTCCTAGAACCCCTGACTCAGGTGACTCCCAGGTGTGTCAGTCCCAGGTGAGCCACAGGTGAGTCAGTCCCAGGTGAGTCAGTCCCAGGTGAGTCAGTCCCAGGTGAGTCAGTCCCAGGTGAGTCAGTCCCAGGTGTGTCACAGGTGAGTCAGTCCCAGGTGTGTCAGTCCCAGGTGTGTCACAGGTGAGTCAGTCTCAGGTGTGTCAGTCCCAGGTGAGTCAGTCCCAGGTGAGTCAGTCTCAGGTGTGTCAGTCCCAGGTGAGTCAGTCCCAGGTGAGTCAGTCCCAGGTGAGTCAGTCCCAGGTGTGTCAGTCCCAGGTGTGTCAGTCCCAGGAGAGTCAGTCCCAGGTGAGTCCCAGGTGTGTCAGTCCCAGGTGAGTCAGTCCCAGGTGTGTCAGTCCCAGGTGTGTCCCAGGTGAGTCAGTCCCAGGTGAGTCACTCCCAGGTGAGTCAGTCCCAGGTGTGTCCCAGGTGAGTCAGTCCCAGGTGAGTCCCAGGTGAGTCAGTCCCACGTGAGTCAGTCCCAGGTGAGTCAGTCCCAGGTGAGTCCCAGGTGAGTCAGTCCCAGGTGAGTCAGTCCCAGGTGAGTCAGTCCCAGGTGAGTCCCAGGTGAGTCAGTCCCAGGTGAGTCAGTCCCAGGTGAGTCAGTCACATGTGAGTCAGTCCCAGGTGTGTCCCAGGTGAGTCAGTCCCAGGTGAGTCAGTCCCAGGTGTGTCAGTCCCAGGTGAGTCAGTCCCAGGTGAGTCAGTCCCAGGTGTGTCAGTGCCAGGTGAGTCAGTCCCAGGTGTGTCAGTCCCAGGTGAGTCAGTCCCAGGTGTGTCCCAGGTGAGTCAGTCCCAGGTGAGTCAGCCCCAGGTGTGTCCCAGGTGAGTCAGTCCCAGGTGAGTCAGTCCCAGGTGTGTCCCAGGTGAGTCAGTCCCAGGTGAGTCCCAGGTGAGTCCCAGGTGAGTCAGTCCCAGGTGAGTCAGTCCCAGGTGTGTCAGTCACAGGTGAGTCAGTCCCAGGTGTGTCAGTCCCAGGTGAGTCAGTCCCAGGTGAGTCCCAGGTGTGTCAGTCCCAGGTGAGTCAGTCCCAGGTGAGTCAGTCCCAGGTGTGTCAGTCCCAGGTGAGTCAGTCCCAGGTGAGTCAGTCCCAGGTGAGTCAGTCCCAGGTGAGTCAGTCCCAGGTGTGTCAGTCCCAGGTGTGTCAGTCCCAGGTGAGTCAGTCCCAGGTGAGTCAGTCCCAGGTGAGTCAGTCCCAGGTGAGTCCCAGGTGAGTCAGTCCCAGGTGAGTCAGTCCCAGGTGAGTCAGTCCCAGGTGTGTCAGTCCCAGGTGAGTCAGTCCCAGGTGAGTCAGTCCCAGGTGAGTCCCAGGTGAGTCCCAGGTGTGTCAGTCCCAGGTGAGTCAGTCCCAGGTGAGTCAGTCCCAGGTGTGTCCCAGGTGTGTCACAGGTGTGTCAGTCCCAGGTGAGTCAGTCCCAGGTGAGTCAGTCCCAGGTGAGTCAGTCCCAGGTGACTCAGTCCCAGGTGAGTCAGTCCCAGGTGAGTCCCAGGTGTGTCAGTCCCAGGTGAGTCAGTCCCAGGTGAGTCAGTCCCAGGTGTGTCAGTCCCAGGTGAGTCCCAGGTGTGTCAGCCCCAGGTGAGTCAGTCCCAGGTGTGTCAGTCCCAGGTGTGTCAGTCCCAGGTGAGTCCCAGGTGTGTCAGCCCCAGGTGAGTCAGTCCCAGGTGAGTCAGTCCCAGGTGTGTCAGTCCCAGGTGAGTCAGTCCCAGGTGAGTCAGTCCCAGGTGTGTCAGTCCCAGGTCTGTCAGTCCCAGGTGTGTCAGTCCCAGGTGAGTCAGTCCCAGGTGAGTCAGTCCCAGGTGAGTCAGTCCCAGGTGAGTCAGTCCCAGGTGTGTCAGTCCCAGGTGAGTCAGTCCCAGGTGAGTCACAGGTGAGTCAGTCCCAGGTGAGTCAGTCCCAGGTGTGTCAGTCCCAGGTGTGTCAGTCCCAGGTGTGTCAGTCCCAGGTGAGTCAGTCCCAGGTGAGTCAGTCCCAGGTGTGTCAGTCCCAGGTGAGTCAGTCCCAGGTGAGTCCCAGGTGAGTCAGTCCCAGGTGAGTCAGTCCCAGGTGAGTCAGTCCCAGGTGAGTCAGTCCCAGGTGAGTCAGTCCCAGGTGTGTCACAGGTGAGTCAGTCCCAGGTGAGTCAGTCCCAGGTGTGTCAGTCCCAGGTGAGTCAGTCCCAGGTGTGTCAGTCCCAGGTGAGTCCCAGGTGAGTCAGTCCCAGGTGAGTCAGTCCCAGGTGAGTCAGTCCCAGGTGTGTCCCAGGTGAGTCAGTCCCAGGTGACTCAGTCCCAGGTGAGTCAGTCCCAGGTGAGTCCCAGGTGTGTCAGTCCCAGGTGAGTCAGTCCCAGGTGAGTCAGTCCCAGGTGTGTCAGTCCCAGGTGTGTCAGTCCCAGGTGAGTCCCAGGTGTGTCAGTCCCAGGTGAGTCAGTCCCAGGTGAGTCAGTCCCAGGTGAGTCAGTCCCAGGTGAGTCAGTCCCAGGTGAGTCAGTCCCAGGTGAGTCAGTCCCAGGTGTGTCAGTCCCAGGTGAGTCAGTCCCAGGTGAGTCACAGGTGAGTCAGTCCCAGGTGAGTCAGTCCCAGGTGAGTCAGTCCCAGGTGAGTCACAGGTGAGTCAGTCCCAGGTGAGTCAGTCCCAGGTGTGTCAGTCCCAGGTGTGTCAGTCCCAGGTGTGTCAGTCCCAGGTGAGTCAGTCCCAGGTGAGTCAGTCCCAGGTGTGTCAGTCCCAGGTGAGTCAGTCCCAGGTGAGTCCCAGGTGAGTCAGTCCCAGGTGAGTCAGTCCCAGGTGAGTCAGTCCCAGGTGTGTCACAGGTGAGTCAGTCCCAGGTGAGTCAGTCCCAGGTGAGTCAGTCCCAGGTGAGTCAGTCCCAGGTGTGTCCCAGGTGAGTCAGTCCCAGGTGTGTCAGTCCCAGGTGAGTCAGTCCCAGGTGAGTCCCAGGTGAGTCAGTCCCAGGTGTGTCAGTCCCAGGTGAGTCAGTCCCAGGTGTGTCAGTCCCAGGTGTGTCAGTCCCAGGTGAGTCAGTCCCAGGTGAGTCAGTCCCAGGTGAGTCCCAGGTGAGGCACAGGTGAGTCAGTCCCAGGTGAGTCAGTCCCAGGTGAGTCAGTCCCAGGTGAGTCCCAGGTGAGTCAGTCCCAGGTGAGTCAGTCCCAGGTGAGTCAGTCCCAGGTGAGTCAGTCCCAGGTGAGTCAGTCCCAGGTGAGTCAGTCCCAGGTGTGTCAGTCCCAGGTGAGTCAGTCCCAGGTGAGTCAGTCCCAGGTGAGTCAGTCCCAGGTGTGTCAGTCCCAGGTGAGTCAGTCCCAGGTGAGTCAGTCCCAGGTGAGTCCCAGGTGAGTCAGTCCCAGGTGAGTCAGTCCCAGGTGAGTCAGTCCCAGGTGAGTCAGTCCCAGGTGAGTCAGTCCCAGGTGAGTCAGTCCCAGGTGTGTCAGTCCCAGGTGAGTCAGTCCCAGGTGTGTCAGTCCCAGGTGAGTCAGTCCCAGGTGAGTCAGTCCCAGGTGAGTCAGTCCCAGGTGAGTCCCAGGTGTGTCCCAGGTGAGTCAGTCCCAGGTGAGTCCCAGGTGAGTCAGTCCCAGGTGAGTCAGTCCCAGGTGAGTCAGTCCCAGGTGAGTCAGTCACAGGTGAGTCAGCCCCAGGTGAGTCAGTCCCAGGTGAGTCCCAGGTGAGTCAGTCCCAGGTGAGTCAGTCACAGGTGAGTCAGTCCCAGGTGAGTCCCAGGTGAGTCAGTCCCAGGTGTGTCACAGGTGAGTCAGTCCCAGGTGTGTCAGTCCCAGGTGAGTCAGTCCCAGGTGAGTCCCAGGTGAGTCAGTCCCAGGTGTGTCAGTCCCAGGTGAGTCAGTCCCAGGTGTGTCAGTCCCAGGTGTGTCAGTCCCAGGTGAGTCAGTCCCAGGTGAGTCAGTCCCAGGTGAGTCCCAGGTGAGGCACAGGTGAGTCAGTCCCAGGTGAGTCAGTCCCAGGTGAGTCAGTCCCAGGTGAGTCCCAGGTGAGTCAGTCCCAGGTGAGTCTCAGGTGAGTCAGTCCCAGGTGAGTCAGTCCCAGGTGAGTCAGTCCCAGGTGAGTCAGTCCCAGGTGAGTCAGTCCCAGGTGTGTCAGTCCCAGGTGAGTCAGTCCCAGGTGAGTCAGTCCCAGGTGTGTCCCAGGTGAGTCAGTCCCAGGTGAGTCCCAGGTGAGTCAGTCCCAGGTGAGTCAGTCCCAGGTGAGTCCCAGGTGAGTCAGTCCCAGGTGTGTCAGTCCCAGGTGAGTCAGTCCCAGGTGAGTCAGTCCCAGGTGTGTCAGTCCCAGGTGAGTCAGTCCCAGGTGAGTCAGTCCCAGGTGAGTCAGTCCCAGGTGAGTCAGTCCCAGGTGAGTCAGTCCCAGGTGTGTCAGTCCCAGGTGTGTCCCAGGTGAGTCCCAGGTGAGTCAGTCCCAGGTGAGTCAGTCCCAGGTGAGTCAGTCCCAGGTGAATCAGTCCCAGGTGAGGCACAGGTGAGTCAGTCCCAGGTGAGTCAGTCCCAGGTGAGTCAGTCCCAGGTGAGTCAGTCCCAGGTGAATCAGTCCCAGGTGTGTCCCAGGTGAGTCAGTCCCAGGTGAGTCAGTCCCAGGTGAGTCAGTCCCAGGTGTGTCAGTCCCAGGTGTGTCAGTCCCAGGTGTGTCAGTCCCAGGTGAGTCAGTCCCAGGTGAGTCAGTCCCAGGTGAGTCAGTCCCAGGTGAATCAGTCCCAGGTGTGTCCCAGGTGAGTCAGTCCCAGGTGAGTCAGTCCCAGGTGAGTCAGTCCCAGGTGTGTCAGTCCCAGGTGAGTCAGTCCCAGGTGAGTCAGTCCCAGGTGAGTCAGTCCCAGGTGAGTCAGTCCCAGGTGAATCAGTCCCAGGTGTGTCCCAGGTGAGTCAGTCCCAGGTGTGTCAGTCCCAGGTGAGTCCCAGGTGAGTCAGTCCCAGGTGAGTCAGTCCCAGGTGAGTCAGTCCCAGGTGTGTCAGTCCCAGGTGAGTCAGTCCCAGGTGAGTCAGTCCCAGGTGAGTCAGTCCCAGGTGAATCAGTCCCAGGTGTGTCCCAGGTGAGTCAGTCCCAGGTGAGTCAGTCCCAGGTGAGTCAGTCCCAGGTGTGTCAGTCACAGGTGTGTCAGTCCCAGGTGTGTCAGTCCCAGGTGAGTCAGTCCCAGGTGAGTCAGTCCCAGGTGAGTCAGTCCCAGGTGAATCAGTCCCAGGTGTGTCCCAGGTGAGTCAGTCCCAGGTGAGTCCCAGGTGTGTCAGTCCCAGGTGAGTCACTCCCAGGTGAGTCAGTCCCAGGTGAGTCAGTCCCAGGTGAGTCAGTCCCAGGTGAGTCAGTCCCAGGTGTGTCAGTCCAGGTGTGTCAGTCCCAGGTGAGTCAGCCCCAGGTGAGTCAGTCCCAGGTGAGTCAGTCCCAGGTGAGTCAGTCCCAGGTGAGTCCCAGGTGAGTCAGTCCCAGGTGAGTCAGTCCCAGGTGAGTCCCAGGTGAGTCAGTCCCAGGTGAGTCCCAGGTGAGTCAGTCCCAGGTGTGTCAGTCCCAGGTGAGTCAGTCCCAGGTGAGTCAGTCCCAGGTGTGTCAGTCCCAGGTGAGTCAGTCCCAGGTGTGTCAGTCCCAGGTGTGTCAGTCCCAGGTGTGTCAGTCCCAGGTGAGTCAGTCCCAGGTGAGTCCCAGGTGAGTCAGTCCCAGGTGAGTCAGTCCCAGGTGAGTCAGTCCCAGGTGAGTCCCAGGTGAGTCAGTCCCAGGTGAGTCAGTCCCAGGTGAGTCAGTCCCAGGTGAGTCAGTCCCAGGTGAGTCAGTCCCAGGTGTGTCAGTCCCAGGTGAGTCAGTCCCAGGTGAGTCAGTCCCAAGTGAGTCAGTCCCAGGTGAGTCACAGGTGTGTCAGTCCCAGGTGTGTCAGTCCCAGGTGAGTCAGTCCCAGGTGAGTCAGTCCCAGGTGAGTCAGTCCCAGGTGAGTCAGTCCCAGGTGAGTCCCAGGTGAGTCCCAGGTGAGTCAGTCCCAGGTGAGTCAGTCCCAGGTGAGTCAGTCCCAGGTGAGTCAGTCCCAGGTGTGTCAGTCCCAGGTGAGTCAGTCTCAGGTGAGTCAGTCCCAGGTGAGTCAGTCCCAGGTGTGTCCCAGGTGTGTCCCAGGTGAGTCAGTCCCAGGTGAGTCAGTCCCAGGTGAGTCAGTCCCAGGTGTGTCAGTCCCAGGTGAGTCCCAGGTGAGTCAGTCCCAGGTGAGTCAGTCCCAGGTGAGTCAGTCCCAGGTGAGTCAGTCCCAGGTGAGTCCCAGGTGAGTCAGTCCCAGGTGAGTCCCAGGTGAGTCAGTCCCAGGTGAGTCAGTCCCAGGTGAGTCAGTCCCAGGTGAGTCAGTCCCAGGTGAGTCAGTCCCAGGTGAGTCAGTCCCAGGTGTGTCCCAGGTGTGTCCCAGGTACCCCACGGTCCCCAGCCAGCCCAGCCCCAGGTGCTGGTGCTGCCCCAAGGTGCCCCTCAACAGGTGCGGGATCGGCGTCTGCACCTGCGCAGGTGTGTCCCACCTGTGCTCAGGTGTGCCCAGGTAACCCCAAAATCCTCATTTCTCACCCAAAATCCCCATTTTCACCCCAAAATCCCCATTTTTCACCCAAATTTCGCGGGGTTTTTTGGGTTCATCCCCTCCCAGGTGTGCCCAGGTGTGCCCAGGTGTGCCCAGGTGTGCCCAGGTGTGCCCCTCACCTGTGTCGTGGCCAGCGTGTACCCCTTGGGCTGCAGGCTTTGTGTGCCCAGGTGTGCCCAGGTGTGCCCAGGTAACCCCAAAATCCCCATTTTTCACCCCAAAATCCCCATTTTTCACCCAAATTTCGCGGGGTTTTTTGGATTTATCCCCTCCCAGGCCTGCCCAGGTGTGCCCAGGTGTGCCCAGGTGTGCCCCTCACCTGTGTCGTGGCCAGCGTGTACCTCTTGGGCTGCAGGCTCTATGTGCCCAGGTGTGCCCAGGTGTGCCCAGGTAACCCCAAAATCCCCATTTCTCACCCCAAAATCCCCATTTTTCACCCGAAATCCCCCTTTTTCACCCCAAAATCCCCATTTTTCACCCCAATTTCACGGGGTTTTTTGGGTTCATCCCCTCCCAGGTGTGCCCAGGTGTGCCCAGGTGTGCCCAGGTGTGCCCCTCACCTGTGTCGTGGCCAGCGTGTACCCCTTGGGCTGCAGGCTCTGTGTGCCCAGGTGTGCCCAGGTGTGCCCAGGTAACCCCAAAATCCCCATTTTTCACCCCAAAATCCCCATTTTTCACCCAAATTTCACGGGGTTTTTTGTGCCCAGGTGTGCCCAGGTGTGCCCAGCTGTGCCCAGGTGTGCCCAGGTGTATCCCAGGTGTATCGCAGGTGTATCCCAGGTGTGCCCAGGTGACCCCAAAATCCCCATTTTTCACCCCAAAATCCCCATTTTTCACCCAAATTTCGCGGGGTTTTTTGTGTTTATCCCCTCCCAGCCGTGCCCAGGTGTGCCCAGGTGTGCCCAGGTGTAACCCCAAAATCCCCATTTTTCACCCAAATTTCACGGGGTTTTTTGGGTTTATCCCCTCCCAGGTGCCCCCAGGTGTGCCCAGGTGTGCCCAGGTGTGCCCAGGTGTGCCCAGGTAACCCCAAATCCCCATTTTTCACCCCAAAATCCCCATTTTTCACCCCAATTTCACGGGGTTTTTTGGGTTCATCCCCTCCCAGGTGCCCCCAGCCGTGCCCAGGTGTGCCCAGGTGTGCCCAGGTAACCCCAAATCCCCATTTCTCACCCCAAAATCCCCATTTTCCACCCCAAAATCCCCATTTCTCACCCAAATTTCACGGGGTTTTTTTGGTTCATCCCCTCCCAGGTGTGCCCAGGTGTGCCCAGGTGTGCCCAGGTAACCCCAAAATCCCCATTTCTCACCCCAAAATCCCCATTTCTCACCCAAATTTCACGGGGTTTTTTTGGTTCATCCCCTCCCAGCTGTGCCCAGCTGTGCCCAGCCGTGCCCAGGTGTATCCCAGGTGTATCCCAGGTGTGCCCAGGTGTGCCCAGGTAACCCCAAATCCCCATTTCTCACCCCAAAATCCCCATTTTTCACCCCAATTTCACGGGGTTTTTTGTGTTCATCCCCTCCCAGGTGCGCCCAGCTGTGCCCAGGTGTGCCCAGGTGTATCTCAGGTGTGTTTTACCCCCTCAGGTGTGCCCAGGTAACACCAAAATCCCCGTTTTTCACCCCAAAGTCCCCATTTTTCACCCAAATTTCACGGGGTTTTTTGTGTCCATCCCCTCACAGCTGTGCCCAGGTGTGCCCAGGTGTGCCCAGGTGTATCTCAGGTGTGTTTTACTCCCTCAGGTGTACCCAGGTAACCCCAAAATCCCCATTTTTCACCCCAAAATCCCCATTTTTCACCCCAATTTCACGGGGTTTTTTGTGTCCATCCCCTCCCAGGTGTGCCCAGGTGTGCCCAGGTGTGCCCAGGTGTGCCCAGGAAACCCCAAAATCCCCATTTCTCACCCCAAAATCCCCATTTTTCACCCCAATTTCACGGGGTTTTTTGTGTCCATCCCCTCCCAGGTGTGCCCAGGTGTGCCCAGGTGTGCCCTCACCTGTGTCGTGGCCAGCGTGTACCCTTTGGGCTGCAGGCTCTGTGTGCCCAGGTGTGCCCAGGTAACCCCAAAATCCCCATTTCTCACCCCAAAATCCCCATTTTTCACCCAAATTTCACGGGGTTTTTTGGGTTCATCCCCTCCCAGGTGCCCCCAGCCGTGCCCAGGTGTGCCCAGGTGTGCCCAGGTGTGCCCAGGTGTGCCCAGGTGCCCCCTCACCTGTGTCGTGGCCAGCGTGTACCCCTTGGGCTGCAGGCTCTCGGCCGCCGCCGCGATGTCGCTGATCTCCTTCTTGGGGGCGGGGCCGGCGCCGGGCGGGGCCGGGGGCGGGGCCTGGGCTTGGGCGGCGCCCGCCGATGACGTCATCGACGCCTCCTCCGGGCTGGCCTGGGCGGCCGGGGGCGGGGCTGGGGCGGCCACGCCCCCGCCGGCCTCGCCTGGAGCCCCGCCCACCTCGTCCTCGTCCTCGTCGTCGGCCTCGTCGTCCTCATCATCGTCATCATCGTCGTCATCGTCGTCGTCGTCGTCGTCGTCGTCGCTGCCAGGTGAGTCTGGAACGGACAGGTGAGGTCAGGGCGGGGGCCCCGGGGGGATTTGAGGGAGTTTGGGGTACCTGGGAGGGGTTCAGAGCACACCTGGGCAGGTACAGACACACCTGGGAGGGGATTCAGGTACCTGAGGGGAGGTTTGGGATACCTGGGAGGGGCTCAGAGCACACCTGGGCAGGTACAGACACACCTGGGCAGGTACAGACACACCTGGGTGGAGATTCAGGTACCTGAGGGGGAATTTTTGGGGGGTTTGGGGTACCTGGGAGGGGTTCAGAGCACACCTGGGCAGGTGTGGGACACCTGGGAGGGGTTCAGGGCACACCTGGGCAGGTACAGACACACCTGGGTGGGTTTCTGTCACACCTGGGCAGGTGTGGGGTACCTGGGAGGGGCTCAGAGCACACTTGGACAGGTACAGACACACCTGGGGAGGGACAGACACACCTGGGAGGGGTTCAGGTACCTGAGAGGGGATTTTTGGGGGGTTTGGGGTACCTGGGAGGGGTCAGGACACACCTGGGCAGTTTTGGGATACCTGGAAGGGGTTCCTGGCACACCTGGGCAGGTGTGGGGTACCTGGGAGGGGTTCCCAGCACACCTGGGGAGGTGTAGGGTACTTGGGAAGGGTTTAAAGCACACCTGGGCAGGTACAGACACACCTGGGAGGGGTCCAGAGCACACCTGGGCAATTGTGGGGTACCTGGGAGGGGTTCCTGGCACACCTGGGCAGGTACAGACACACCTGGGCGGGGATTCAGGTACCTGAGGGGGGGTTTGGGGTACCCGGGAGAGGTTCTGAGCACACCTGGACAGGTACAGACACACCTGGGAGGGGTTCAGAGCACACCTGGGCAGGTGTGGGGTACCTGGGAGGGTCTCAGAGCACACCTGGGCAGGTGTGGAGCACCTGGGAGGGGTTCCCAGCACACCTGGGCACGGACAGACACACCTGGGTGGGTACAGATACACCTGGGAAGGGCTCAGAGCACACCTGGGCAGGTGTGGGGCACCTGGGAGGGGTTCTGAGCACAATTGGGCGGGTACAGACACACCTGGGCGGGTGTGGGGTACCTGGAAGGGGTACCTGGCACACCTGGGCAGTTTTGGGACACCTGGGAGGGGTTCAGAGCACACCTGGGCAGGTACAGACACACCTGGAGAGGTCCCTGTCACACCTGGGTGGGTACAGACACACCTGGGCGGGGATTCAGGTACCTGAGGGGGGGTTTGGGGTACCTGGGAGAGGTTCTGAGCACACCTGGACAGGTACAGACACACCTGGGAGGGGTTCAGGTAGCTGAGAGGGGATTTTTGGGGGGTTTGGGGTACCTGGGAGGGGTTCCCAGCACACCTGGGCAGGTGTGGGACACCTGGGAGGGGTTCAGGGCACACCTGGGCAGGTACATTTCTGTCACACCTGGGCAGGTGTGGGGTACCTGGGAGGGGCTCAGAGCACACTTGGACAGGTACAGACACACCTGGGGAGGGACAGACACACCTGGGAGGGGGATCAGGTACCTGAGAGGGGATTTTTGGGGGGTTTGGGGTACCTGGGAGGGGTTCAGAGCACACCTGGGCAGGTGTGGGGTACCTGGGAGGGGCTCAGGGAACACCTGGGCAGGTTTGGGATACCTGGAAGGGGTTCCTGGCACACCTGGGCAGGTTTGGGATACCTGGAAGGGGTTCCTGGCACACCTGGGCAGGTGTGGGGTACCTGGGAGGGGTTCCCAGCACACCTGGGGAGGTGTGGGGTACTTGGGAAGGGTTTAAAGCACACCTGGGCAGGTACAGACACACCTGGGGAGGTCCCTGTCGCACCTGGGCAGGGACAGACACACCTGGGAGGGGATTCAGGTACCTGAGGGGGGATTTGGGGTACCTGGGAGGGGCTCAGGGCACACCTGGACAGGTACAGACACACCTGGGGAGGTCCCTGTCACACCTGGGCAGGTACAGACACACCTGGGAGGGGTTCAGGTACCTGAGAGGGGATTTTTGGGGGGTTTGGGACACCTGGGAGGGGTTCAGGGCACACCTGGGCAGGTACAGACACACCTGGGTGGGTTTCTGTCACACCTGGGCAGGTGTGGGGTACCTGGGAGGGGCTCAGAGCACACTTGGACAGGTACAGACACACCTGGGGAGGGACAGACACACCTGGGAGGGGTTCAGGTACCTGAGAGGGGATTTTTGGGGGGTTTGGGGTACCTGGGAGGGGTCAGAACACACCTGGGCAGTTTTGGGATGCCTGGAAGGGGTTCCTGGCACACCTGGGCAGGTGTGGGGTACCTGGGAGGGGTTCCCAGCACACCTGGGGAGGTGTAGGGTACTTGGGAAGGGTTTAAAGCACACCTGGGCAGGTACAGACACACCTGGGGAGGTCCCTGTCGCACCTGGGCAGGGACAGACACATCTGGGAGGGGTCCAGAGCACACCTGGGCAATTGTGGGGTACCTAGGAGGGGTTCCTGGCACACCTGGGCAGGTACAGACACACCTGGGCGGGGATTCAGGTACCTGAGGGGGGATTTGGGGTACCCGGGAGAGGTTCTGAGCACACCTGGACAGGTACAGACACACCTGGGAGGGTCTCAGAGCACACCTGGGCAGGTGTGGAGCACCTGGGAGGGGTTCCCAGCACACCTGGGCACGGACAGACACACCTGAGTGGGTACAGATACACCTGGGAAGGGCTCAGAGCACACCTGGGCAGGTGTGGGGCACCTGGGAGGGGTTCCCAGCACACCTGGACAGGTACAGACACACCTCGGGAGGTCCCTGTCGCACCTGGGCAGGTACACACACACCTGGGAGAGGGATCAGGTACCTGAGAGGGGATTTTTGGGGGGTTTGGGGTACCTGGGAGGGGTTCAGAGCACACCTGGGCAGGTTTGGGATACCTGGAAGGGGTTCCTGGCACACCTGGGCAGGTGTGGGGTACCTGGGAGGGGTTCCCAGCACACCTGGGGAGGTGTAGGGTACTTGGGAAGGGTTCAGAGCACACCTGGGCAGGTACAGACACACCTGGGGAGGTCCCTGTCGCACCTGGGCAGGGACAGACACACCTGGGAGGGGGATCAGGTACCTGAGAGGGGATTTTTGGGGGGTTTGGGGTACCTGGGAGGGGTTCAGAGCACACCTGGGCAGGTTTGGGATACCTGGAAGGGGTTCCTGGCACACCTGGGCAGGTGTGGGGTACGTGGGAGGGGCGCAGAGCACACCTGGGCAGGTGTGGGGTACCTGGGAGGGGTTCCCAGCACACCTGGGGAGGTGTAGGGTACTTGGGAAGGGTTTAAAGCACACCTGGGCAGGTACAGACACACCTGGGAGGGATTCAGGTACCTGAGAGGGGATTTTGGGGGGTTTGGGATATGTGGGAGGGGCTCAGGACACACCTGGGCAGGTGTGGAGCACACCTGGGCAGGTTCAGGACACACCTGGGCAGGGACAGACACACCTGGGCAGGTTCAGGACACACCTGGGCGGGTCCCAGTGCCACCTGGGCAGGTGTGGGTCCCACCTGGGCTCACCTGAGCGGGTGCTGCTGGCGCCGGGGGCGGAGTCGCAGTCGGAGTCGGCGAAGGCGCCGCGGTAGCGCTGGAGCAGCTCCTCCATTGGCAGCGCACCTGGGAACACACCTGAGCTTACCTGGGGACACCTGGGGACACCTGGGGGACACCTGGGGGCACCTGAGATACCTGGGGACACCTGGGGGACACCTGGGAGACACCTGGGGACACCTGAGCACACCTGGGGACACCTGGGGGCACCTGGGGACACCTGGGGACACCTGGGAGACACCTGGGGACACCTGAGCACACCTGGGGACACCTGGGAACACCTGGAGACACCTGAGCACACCTGGGGACACCTGGGGACACCTGGGGACACCTGAGAGACACCTGGGAACACCTGGGAACACCTGGGGACACCTGGGGACACCTGAGGGACACCTGAGGGACACCTGGGGACACCTGGGGACACCTGAGGGACACCTGAGGGACACCTGGGGACACCTGGGGACACCTGAGGGACACCTGGGACACACCTGGGACACACCTGGGGACACCTGGGACACACCTGGGGACACCTGGGGGCACCTGAGATACACCTGGGGACACCTGGGGACACCTGGGACACACCTGGGGACACCTGGGGACACCTGGGACACACCTGGGGACACCTGAGGGCACCTGAGATACACCTGGGGACACCTGGGGACACCTGGGACACACCTGAGGGGCACCTGGGACACACCTGGGGGGTCCCAGGTGACTTTTGGCGCCTCCCTGGCACATTTGGAGGGGTCCCAGGGCAGTTTTGGGGGGATTTTGGGTGATTTGGGGGATTTTGGGTGATTTTGGGGGAATTTGGGTGATTTTGGGTGATTTTGGGGGATTTTGGGGGATTTTGGGTGATTTTGGGGGAATTTGGGTGATTTTGGGTGATTTTGGGGGATTTTGGGTGATTTTGGGGGATTTTGGGGCGATTTTGAGAGATTTTGGGTGATTTTGGGGCGATTTTGGGGGATTTTGGGGGATTTTGGGGCGATTTTGGGGCGATTTTGGGGGATTTTGGGGCGATTTTGGGTGATTTTGAGGAGATTTTGGGGGATTTTGGGTGATTTTGGGTGATTTTGAGGTGATTTTGGGGCGATTTTGGGTGATTTTTTTTGTAATTTTTGGGGGATTTTGGGGGATTTTGGGGGATTTTGGGTGATTTTGGCCGATTTTGGGTGATTTTGGGGCAATTTTGAGAGATTTTGGGTGATTTTGGGGGATTTTGGGGCGATTTTGGGGGTTTTTGGGGATTTGGGGGATTTTGGGGGATTTTGGGGCGATTTTGGGGCGATTTTGGGGTGATTTTGGGTGATTTTGGGGCGATTTTGGGTGATTTTTTTTTGATTTTTGGGTGATTTTGGGTGATTTTGGGGGATTTTGGGGCAATTTTGAGAGATTTTGGGTGATTTTGGGGGATTTTGGGGCGATTTTGGGGGATTTTGGGGCGATTTTGGGGCGATTTTGGGTGATTTTGAGGAGATTTTGGGGGATTTTGGGGGATTTTGGGTGATTTTGAGGTGATTTTGGGGGATTTTGGGTAATTTTGGGCAGATTTTGGGGGATTTTGGGTCCCTCACTCTCCCTGCCCAACTCATCCAGCTCCTGCTCAGGGTTTTGGTGTTTTGGGGGATTTTGGGGTTAATTTTGGGTATTTTTATGGGGTTTTTTTTGCATTTTTGGGTGTTTCAGGGTAATTTTTGGGTAATTTTGGGTAATTTTGGGGGATTTTGGGCAGATTTTGGGGGATTTTGGGTCCCTCACTCTCCCTGCCCAACTCATCCAGCTCCTGCTCAGGGTTTTGGTGTTTTTGGGCTTTTTTGGGGTCAATTTTGGGTATTTTTATGGGTTTTTTTTGCATTTTTGGGTATTTCAGGGTAATTTTGGGTAATTTTGGGGGATTTTGGGTAATTTTGGGCAGATTTTGGGGGATTTTGGGTCCCTCACTCTCCCTGCCCAACTCATCCAGCTCCTGCTCAGGGTTTTGGTGTTTTTGGGCTTTTTTGGGGTTAATTTTGGGTATTTTTATGGGGTTTTTTTTGCATTTTTGGGTGTTTCAGGTGAATTTTGGGTTATTTTGGGTGATTTTGGGGCAATTTTGGGGGATTTTGGGTCCCTCACCCTCCCTGGCCAGGTCGTCCAGCTCCTGCTCAGGGTTTTGGTGTTTTTGGGCTTTTTTGGGGTTAATTTTGGGTATTTTTTATGGGGTTTTTTTGCATTTTTGGGTGTTTCAGGTGAATTTTGGGTTATTTTGGGTGATTTTGGGGGATTTTGGGGGGGATTTTTGGGGGATTTTGGGTCCCTCACTCTCCCTGCCCAACTCATCCAGCTCCTGCTCAGGGTTTTGGTGTTTTGGGGCTTTTTTGGGGTTAATTTTGGGTATTTTTTATGGGGTTTTTTTGCATTTTTCGGGTATTTCAGGGTAATTTTGGGGGATTTTGGGTAATTTTGGGGGATTTTGGGGGATTTTGGGTCCCTCACCCCTCCCTGCCCAACTTGCCCAGCTTCTGTTCAGGGTTTTGGTGTTTTTGGGCTTTTTTTGGGGTTAATTTTGGGTATTTTTATGGGTTTTTTTTGCATTTTTGGGTGTTTCAGGTGAATTTTGGGGGGATTTTGGGGATTTTGGGTCACTCACCCTCCCTGGCCAGGTCGTCCAGCTCCTGCTGGTGATCGACGTCGCCCTCCAGGCGCTCCTGGGCCGCGATCGTGTCCTCCTCGTCCTCACCTGGGACGCACAAAAAAGTCACCAAAATGGGCAAAATCGACACCAAAAGGGGGCAAAATCGACCCCAAAACGGCACTAAATGGAACAGAAACGGTCGAAAATGACAGAAAATGGCACCAAAAGGGCCAGAAATTGACACCAAATGGAACAAAAACGGCACCAAAGTGCAGCAAAATGGCACCAAATGGAACAAAAACGGCACCAAAACAGCCAAAAACGGCAGAAAGTGGCAGCAAAATGGCACCAGAACGACACCAAATTGACCAAAAATGAACCATGTTGCAGCAAAATGACCAAAAATGTAAGAAAATGGCACCAAAATGGCCCCAAAATGCCCCAAAACGCCCCAAATGGCCCCAAAATGGCACCAAAATGGCGCCAAATGCTGCAAAATGGCCCAAATTGGCCCCAAAATGGCTCAAATTGGCACCAAAATGGCCCAAAATTGCCCCAAAATGGCACCAAAGTGGCCCCAAAAATCACCCCAAAAGTGGCCCCAAAATGGCCCCAAAATGGCACCAAAATGACTCCGAAACAGCCAAAAATGGCACCAAAAATGGCAACAAAATTGGCCCCAAAAGCTGCAAAAATGGCCCCAAAATGGCACCAAAATGGCCCCAAAATGGCACCAAAATGGCCCAAAATGGCCCCCAAAGTGGCACCAAAATGGCCCCAAAATGCCCCAAAATGGGCCCGAATTGGCACCAAAATGGCCCCAAAATGACCCAAAATGGCATCAAAATGGCCCCAAAATGGCCCAAAATGGCCCAAAAATGGCCCAAAAATGGCCCAAAAATGGCACCAAAATGGCACCAAAATGGCACCAAAATGGCACCAAAATGGCCCCAAAATGGCCCCAAAATGGCCCCAAATGCTGCAAAATGGCACCAAAATGGCCCCAAAATGGCATCAAAACAGCCAAAAATGGCCCCAAAATGGCCCCAAAAATGGCACCAAAATGGCCCCAAAAGCTGCAAAAATGGCCCCAAAAATGGCCCCAAAATGCCCCAAAATGGCCTCAAATTGGCACCAAAATGGCACCAAAATGGTCCCAAAAATGGCCCCAAAATGGCCAAAAAATGGCACCAAAATGGCCCCAAAATGGTCCCAAATGGCCCCAAATGCTGCAAAAATGGCCCAAAATGGCCCCAAAATGGCCCCAAAATGGCCCCGAAACAGCCAAAAATGGCCCCAGAAATGGCCCCAAAAGCTGCAAAAATGGCCCCAAAAATGGCCCCAAATCCACCCAAAAATGACACGAAAATGGCCCCAAAATGGCACCAAAATGGTACCAAATGCTGCAAAATGGCACCAAAAATAGCAACAAAATGGCACCAAAATGCCCCAAAATGGCCCCAAAAATGGCCCCAAAAATGGCCCCAAATTGGCACCAAAATGGCCCCAAAAATGGCCCCAAAATGGCCCCAAAAATGGCCCCAAAATGGCCAAAAATGGCACCAAAATGGCCCCAAATGGCCCCAAAATGGCCCCAAAAAGGCCCCAAAAAGGCCCCAAATTGGCACCAAAATGGCACCAAAATGGCCCAAAATGGCCCCAAAATGGCCCCAAAATGGTCCCAAAATGGCCGAAAATGGCCCCAAAATGGCCCCAAAATGCCCCAAAATGGTGCAAAATGCCCCAAAAAGCCCCAAAGTGGCACCAAAATGGCCCCAAAATGCCCCAAAATGGCCCCAAAATGGCCCCAAAAATGGCCCCAAAATGGCCAAAAATGGCACCAAAATGGCCCCAAAATGGCACCAAAATGGCCCCAAATGGCTCCAAAAGTGGCCCCAAAATGGCCCAAAATGGCCCCAAAAATGGCCCCAAAATGGCCCCAAAAATGGCCCCAAAATGGCACCAAAATTGCCCCAAAATGGCCCCAAAAGGCCCCAAATGCTGCAAAAATCGCCCCAAAATGGCCCCAAAATGGTCCCAAATGGCCCCAAATGCTGCAAAAATGGCCCCAAAATGGCACCAAAATGGCCCCGAAACAGCCAAAAATGGCACCAAAAATGGCCCCAAAAGCTGCAAAAATGGCCCCAAAATGGCCCCAAATCCACCCAAAACTGACACGAAAATGGCCCCAAAATGGCACCAAAATGGTACCAAATGCTGCAAAATGGCACCAAAAATAGCAACAAAATGGCACCAAAATGGTACCAAAATGGCCCCAAATGGCCCCAAAATGGCCCCAAAATGGCACCAAAATGGCCCCAAAAATGGCCCCAAAAATGGCCCCAAAAATGGCCCCAAAATGGCCAAAAATGGCCCCAAAATGGCACCTAAATGGCACCTAAATGGCACCTAAATGGTCCCAAAAATGGCACCAAAATGGCCCTGAATTGTCACCGAATGGCACCAAAATGGCCCCAAATTGGCACCAAAATGGCCCCAAAACGCCGCAAAATGCCCCAAAATGGCCCCAAAATGGTCCCAAATGGCCCCAAATGCTGCAAAAATGGCCCAAAATGGCACCAAATGGCACCAAAATGGCCCGAAACAGCCAAAAATGGCACCAAAAAATGGCCCAAAAGCTGCAAAAATGGCCCCAAAAATGGCCCCAAATCCACCCAAAAATGACACGAAAATGGCCCCAAAATGGCACCAAAATGGTACCAAATGCTGCAAAATGGCACCAAAAATAGCAACAAAATGGCACCAAATGGCACCAAAAATGGCCCCAAAAATGGCCCCAAAATGGCCAAAAATGGCACCAAAATGGCCCCAGAGTGGCACCAAAATTGGCACCAAAATGGCCCCAAAATGGCCAAAAACGGCACCAAAATGGCCCCAAATGGCCCCAAAATGGCCCCAAAATGGCACCTAAATGGTCCCAAAAATGGCACCAAATGGCCCCGAATTGTCACCAAATAGCACCAAACTGGCCCCAAAACGGCCCCAAATTGGCACCAAAACGCCCCAAAATGGCCCCAAATGGTGCAAAATGCCCCAAAATGACCCAAAATGCCCCAAACCGGTCTCACCTTCCT
Organism: Calcarius lapponicus; assembly: GCA_039654755.1. Classification (NCBI taxonomy): domain Eukaryota; kingdom Metazoa; phylum Chordata; class Aves; order Passeriformes; family Fringillidae; genus Calcarius; species Calcarius lapponicus. Next base: position 40,898 of record JBBFKN010000203.1, read on the forward strand.
CCTCCTCGGCCTCGAACTCCTCGTCCTCCTCGCGGGGTCCCCAGGGTGGGGGGAGGGTCCCGGCCCCGCCTCAGCACCTGGGGGGAGGGGACAGGTGAGGTGGGACAGGTGAGATTGGACACGGAAAACCCAAAAAAAAACCCCAAAAAAATCCCAAAAAATCCTCCAAAAAATCCCCCAAAAAATCCCAAAAAATCCCCCCAAAAAACCCCCAAAAATCCCCCCAAAAAACCCCCAAAAATCCCCCCAAAAAATCCCAAAAACAATCTTCAAAAATCCCAAAAAAGTCCCCAAAAGATCCCCCCAAAAAGGCCCAAAAAATCCCCCAAAAATCGCCAAAAAAATCCCCAAAAAATCTTTAAAAATCCCAAAAAAAGTCCCCAAAAGATCCCCCCAAAAAACCCCAAAAAATCCCCCAAAAAAATCCCCAAAAAAATCTTTAAAAATCCCAAAAAAGTCCCCAAAAGATCCCCCCAAAAAGGCCCAAAAAATCCCCCAAAAATCCCCAAAAAAATCCCCAAAAAAAATCCCCAAAAAATCCCAAAAAATCCTCCAAAAATCGCCAAAAAAATCCCAAAAAAATCCCCAAAAAATCCTCCAAAAATCGCCAAAAAAATCCCCAAAAAATCTTTAAAAATCCCAAAAAAGTCCCCAAAAGATCCCCCCAAAAAACCCCAAAAAATCCCCCAAGAATCCCCAAAAAAATCCCCAAAAAAATCTTTAAAAATCCCGAAAAAAGTCCCCAAAAGATCCCCCCAAAAAGTCCCAAAAAATCCCCCAAAAATCGCCAAAGAAATCCCCAAAAAATCTTTAAAAATCCCAAAAAAGTCCCCAAAAGATCCCCCCAAAAAGTCCCAAAAAATCCCCCAAAAATCGCCAAAAAAATCCCCAAAAAATCCTCCAAAAATCGCCAAAAAAAATCCCAAAAAAATCCCCAAAAAATCCTCCAAAAATCGCCAAAAAATCCCAAAAAAATCCCCAAAAAATCCTCCAAAAATCGCCAAAAAAATCCCCAAAAAATCTTTAAAAATCCCAAAAAAGTCCCCAAAAGATCCCCCCAAAAAACCCCAAAAAATCCCCCAAGAATCCCCAAAAAAATCCCCAAAAAAATCCCCAAAAAAATCCCAAAAAAGTCCCCAAAAGATCCCCCCAAAAAACCCCAAAAAATCCCCCAAAAATCCCCAAAAAATCCCAAAAACAATCTTTAAAAATCCCAAAAAAGTCCCCAAAAGATCCCCCCAAAAAGTCCCAAAAAATCCCCCAAAAATCGCCAAAAAAATCCCCAAAAAATCTTTAAAAATCCCGAAAAAAGTCCCCAAAAGATCCCCCCAAAAAACCCCAAAAAATCCCCCAAAAATCCCCAAAAAAATCTTTAAAAATCCCAAAAAAGTCCCCAAAAGATCCCCCCAAAAAGTCCCAAAAAATCCCCCAAAAATCCCCCAGAAATCGCCAAAAAATCCCCAAAAATCTTTAAAAATCCCAAAAAACTCCCCAAAAGATCCCCCCAAAAAGTCCCAAAAAATCCCCCAAAAATCCCCAAAAAAATCCCCAAAAAATCCTCCAAAAATCGCCAAAAAAATCCCAAAAAAAAATCCCCAAAAAATCCTCCAAAAATCGCCAAAAAAAATCCCCAAAAAATCTTTAAAAATCCCGAAAAAAGTCCCCAAAAGATCCCCCCAAAAAACCCCAAAAAAATCCCCCAAAAATCCCCCAAAAATCGCCAAAAAATACCAAAAAAATCTTTAAAAATCCCAAAAAAGTTCCCAAAAGATCCCCCCCCCAAAAACCCCAAAAAGTCCCAAAAAATCCCCCAAAAATCCCCCCAAAATCACCAAAAAATCAAAAAAATCCCCCCCCCCCAAAAATCCCCCAAATCCCAAAGATTTGGCCCCAAAATTCACTGAATTGACCCCAAAAATCAGCGAAATTCACTGAAAAATTCGCTGGGTTGGTCACAGGGAGGGACAGGTGAGGGGACACCAAAAACCCCAAAAAATCCCCAAAAAATCCCTCCCCAAAATCCCCAAAATATCCCCAAAATAACCCAAAAATCCCCCCCCTCCAAAAAAAAACAAAAAAAAACAAAAAATCCCCCAAAAATCCCCAAAAGATCCCCCAAAGTAATAAAAAATCCCCCCAAAAATCCCCCAAAAACTCCAAAAAATCTCCAAAAAATTCCCCAAAAATCCCCAAAAAATCCTAATAGAAGCCCAAAAAAAAATCCCCAAAAAAGCCCCAAAATTGTGAAGATTTGACCCCAAAACTGGGCAGAGTGAGGGTGGGGGAGGGGCTGGGTGAAGGGGGTGGGGGACACCAAAAACCCCCCAAAAAAACCCAAAAAAACCCCAAAAATTTTCCCAAAAAATCCCCAAAAAAATCCCCAAAAGATCCCCAAAAATAACAAAAAATCCCCCCAAAAACCCCCCCCAAAAATCCCATAAAAATCCCAAAAAACAAAAAAAAATCCCAAAAAATGCCCAAAAATCCCCAAAATTCCTAAGAAATCCCCCCAAAATCCGAAAATATCCCCAAAAAATCCCCCCAAAAAACCCCCAAAAATCCCTACAACTCCTCAAAAGTCCCAAAAAAATCCCGAAAAAATCCCCCCAAATCCCCCAAAATTCCTAAAAAAATCCCCCAAAATATCCCAAACAATCCCCCCAAAAATCCCAAAAAAATCCCCCAAAATATCCCAAACAATCCCCCCAAAAATCCCCCCCAAAAAGTCCCCAAAAAATCCCCAAAAAATCCCAAAAAAATCCCCCAAAAATCCCCAAAATTGGGAAGATTTGACCCCAAACCTGGACCCGGTGAGGGTGGGGCGGGGCCAGGTGAGAGTGGGCGGGGCCAGGTGAGGTTGGGGTGGGGCCAGGTGAGGTGGGCGGGGCCAGGTGAGGGTGGGGCGGGGCCAGGTGAGGGTGGGCGGGGCCAGGTGAGAGTGGGTGGGGCCAGGTGAGGGTGGGGGCGGGGCCAGGTGAGGGAGGGGCGGGGCCAGGTGAGAGTGGGCGGGGCCAGGTGAGGGTGGGGGCGGGGCCAGGCGAGGGTGGGCGGGGCCAGGTGAGGGTGGGGGCGGGGCCAGGTGAGAGTGGGCGGGGCCAGGTGAGGTTGGGGGCGGGGCCAGGTGAGGTTGGGGGCGGGGCCAGGTGAGGGTGGGCGGGGCCAGGTGAGTTTGGGGGCGGGGCCAGGTGGGGGAGGGGCGTTACCTGCGGGGGGAGGGACCCCAAAAGGTCCCCCAGGGGCCGGGGGGGGCTCTCGGCCGAGGCTGCGGAGAGAAGGGACAGGTGAGGGGGGGGAGGGGCCAGGGGACACCTGAGCACCCTGAGCACCCATGGGTGACACCTGAGCACCCACGGGTGACACCTGAGCACCCACCAGTGACACCTGAACTCCTCTGAGCACCCACAGGTGACACCTGAGCACCCACGGGTGAGACCTGAGCACCCACAGGTGACACCTGAGCACCCACAGGTGACACCTGAGCACCCACAGGTGACACCTGAGCATCCAGAGGTGACACCTGAGCACCCATGGGTGACACCTGAACCCCATCCACATCACCCAGGTGACCCTAAACCTCTCCAGGTGAGACCTGAGCGCCCATGGGTGACACCTGAGCAGGGACAGGTGACACCTGAGCACCCACGGGTGACACCTGAGCACCCATGGGTGACACCTGAGCACCCATGGGTGACACCTGAGCACCCCCAGGTGACACCTGAGCACCCATGGGTGACACCTGAACCCCATCCACATCACCCAGGTGACCCTAAACCTCTCCAGGTGAGACCTGAGCGCCCATGGGTGACACCTGAGCAGGGACAGGTGACACCTGAGCACCCACGGGTGACACCTGAGCACCCATGGGTGACACCTGAGCACCCACAGGTGAGACCTGACCCTCCTGGACCAATCACAGATGACACCTGAGCACCCACAGGTGACACCTGAGCACCCACAGGTGACACCTGAGCACCCACAGGTGACTCCTGAGCACCCACAGGTGACACCTGAGCACCCACGGGTGACACCTGAGCACCCACAGGTGAGACCTGAGCACCCATGGGTGACACCTGAGCACCCATGGGTGACACCTGAACCCCTCTGAGCACCCACAGGTGACACCTGAGCACCCACAGGTGACACCTGAACCCCCTGAGCACCCACAGGTGACACCTGAACCCCCTGAGCACCCACAGGTGACACCTGAGCACCCATGGGTGACACCTGAACCTCCCTGAGCACCCACGGGTGACACCTGAGCACCCATGGGTGACACCTGAGCACCCACAGGTGACACCTGAACTCCTCTGAGCACCCACGGGTGACACCTGAGCACCCACAGGTGACACCTGAGCACCCACGGGTGACACCTGAGCACCCACAGGTGACACCTGAGCACCCACGGGTGACACCTGAACCCTCTGAGCATCCACAGGTGACACCTGAGCACCCATGGGTGAGACCTGAGCACCCACGGGTGAGACCTGAGCACCCACAGGTGAGACCTGAGCACCCATGGGTGACACCTGAATCCTCTGAGCACCCACAGGTGACACCTGAGCACCCACAAGTGACACCTGAGCAAGGACAGGTGACACCCCAGCACCCACAGGTGACACCCGATGCTCCTGGAGCACCCACAGGTGACACCTGAGCACCCATGGGTGACACCTGAGCCTCCTGGAGCACCCACAGGTGACACCTGGGCAGGTACAAGTGACACCTGAGCACCCACGGATGAAACCTGAGCACCCATGGGTGACACCTGAGCAGGTACAAGTGACACCTGAGCACCTGTGGGGGACAGCTGAGCACCCACCGGTGACACCTGAACCTCCCTGAGCACCCACAGGTGACACCTGAGCACCCACAGGTGACACGTGAGCATCCATGGGTGACACCTGAGCACCTGTAGGTGACACCTGAGCACCCGTGGGTGACACCTGAGCACCCGTGGGTGACACTTGAGCACCCGTGGGTGACACCTGAGCACCCACAGGTGACACCTGAGCAGCCATGGCTGACACCTGAGCACCCATGGGTGACACCTGAGCACCCACAGGTGACACCTGAGTACCCACAGGTGAGACCTGAGCAGGTACAGGTGACACCTGAGCACCCATGGGTGACCCGTGAGCACCCATGGGTGACACCTGAGCACCCACAGGTGACACCTGAGCACCCATGGGTGACACCTGAGCAGGTAAAGGTGACTCCTGAGCACCCACAGGTAACACCTGAGCACCCATGGGTGACACCTGAGCATCCATGGGTGACACCTGAGCACCCACAGGTGACACCTGAACCTCCCTGAGCACCCATGGGTGGCACCTGAGCACCCACAGGTGACACCTGAGCACCCATGGGTGACACCTGAACTCCTCTGAGCACCCACGGGTGACACCTGAGCACCCACGGGTGACACCTGAGCACCCATGGGTGACACCTGAGCATCCACAGGTGAGACCTGAACCCATCTGAGCACCCATGGGTGACACCTGGGCAGGTACAGGTGAGACCATTGAACGCACAGATGACACCTGAGCACCCACAGGTGACACCTGAGCACCCATGGGTGACACCTGAGCACCCACAGGTGACACCTGAGCACCCACGGGTGACACCTGAACACCCATGGGTGACACCTGAGCACCCACAGGTGAGACCTGAACCCCTCTGAGCACCCATGGGTGACACCTGGGCAGGTACAGGTGAGACCATTGAACGCACAGATGACACCTGAGCACCCACAGGTGACACCTGAGCACCCACAGGTGACACCTGAGCCTCCTGGAGCACCCACAGGTGACACCTGAGCAGGTACAGATGACACCTGAGCACCCACGGATGAAACCTGAGCACCCATGGGTGACACCTGAGCACCCACAAGTGACACCTGAGCACCCACAGGTGACACCTGAGCACCCATGGGTGACACCTGAGCACCCACGGGTGACACCTGAGCACCCACCAGTGACACCTGAACTCCTCTGAGCACCCACAGGTGACACCTGAGCACCCACGGGTGAGACCTGAGCACCCACAGGTGACACCTGAGCACCCACAGGTGACACCTGAGCACCCACAGGTGACACCTGAGCATCCAGAGGTGACACCTGAGCACCCATGGGTGACACCTGAACCCCATCCACATCACCCAGGTGACCCTAAACCTCTCCAGGTGAGACCTGAGCGCCCATGGGTGACACCTGAGCAGGGACAGGTGACACCTGAGCACCCACGGGTGACACCTGAGCACCCATGGGTGACACCTGAGCACCCATGGGTGACACCTGAGCACCCCCAGGTGACACCTGAGCACCCATGGGTGACACCTGAACCCCATCCACATCACCCAGGTGACCCTAAACCTCTCCAGGTGAGACCTGAGCGCCCATGGGTGACACCTGAGCAGGGACAGGTGACACCTGAGCACCCACGGGTGACACCTGAGCACCCATGGGTGACACCTGAGCACCCACAGGTGACACCTGAGCACCCATGGGTGACACCTGAGCACCCACAGGTGAGACCTGACCCTCCTGGACCAATCACAGATGACACCTGAGCACCCACAGGTGACACCTGAGCACCCACAGGTGACACCTGAGCACCCACAGGTGACTCCTGAGCACCCACAGGTGACACCTGAGCACCCACGGGTGACACCTGAGCACCCACAGGTGAGACCTGAGCACCCATGGGTGACACCTGAGCACCCATGGGTGACACCTGAACCCCTCTGAGCACCCACAGGTGACACCTGAGCACCCACAGGTGACACCTGAACCCCCTGAGCACCCACAGGTGACACCTGAACCCCCTGAGCACCCACAGGTGACACCTGAGCACCCATGGGTGACACCTGAACCTCCCTGAGCACCCACGGGTGACACCTGAGCACCCATGGGTGACACCTGAGCACCCACAGGTGACACCTGAACTCCTCTGAGCACCCACGGGTGACACCTGAGCACCCACAGGTGACACCTGAGCACCCACGGGTGACACCTGAGCACCCACAGGTGACACCTGAGCACCCACGGGTGACACCTGAACCCTCTGAGCATCCACAGGTGACACCTGAGCACCCATGGGTGAGACCTGAGCACCCACGGGTGAGACCTGAGCACCCACAGGTGAGACCTGAGCACCCATGGGTGACACCTGAATCCTCTGAGCACCCACAGGTGACACCTGAGCACCCACAAGTGACACCTGAGCAAGGACAGGTGACACCCCAGCACCCACAGGTGACACCCGATGCTCCTGGAGCACCCACAGGTGACACCTGAGCACCCATGGGTGACACCTGAGCCTCCTGGAGCACCCACAGGTGACACCTGGGCAGGTACAAGTGACACCTGAGCACCCACGGATGAAACCTGAGCACCCATGGGTGACACCTGAGCAGGTACAAGTGACACCTGAGCACCTGTGGGGGACAGCTGAGCACCCACCGGTGACACCTGAACCTCCCTGAGCACCCACAGGTGACACCTGAGCACCCACAGGTGACACGTGAGCATCCATGGGTGACACCTGAGCACCTGTAGGTGACACCTGAGCACCCGTGGGTGACACCTGAGCACCCGTGGGTGACACTTGAGCACCCGTGGGTGACACCTGAGCACCCACAGGTGACACCTGAGCAGCCATGGCTGACACCTGAGCACCCATGGGTGACACCTGAGCACCCACAGGTGACACCTGAGTACCCACAGGTGAGACCTGAGCAGGTACAGGTGACACCTGAGCACCCATGGGTGACCCGTGAGCACCCATGGGTGACACCTGAGCACCCACAGGTGACACCTGAGCACCCATGGGTGACACCTGAGCAGGTAAAGGTGACTCCTGAGCACCCACAGGTAACACCTGAGCACCCATGGGTGACACCTGAGCATCCATGGGTGACACCTGAGCACCCACAGGTGACACCTGAACCTCCCTGAGCACCCATGGGTGGCACCTGAGCACCCACAGGTGACACCTGAGCACCCATGGGTGACACCTGAACTCCTCTGAGCACCCACGGGTGACACCTGAGCACCCACGGGTGACACCTGAGCACCCATGGGTGACACCTGAGCATCCACAGGTGAGACCTGAACCCATCTGAGCACCCATGGGTGACACCTGGGCAGGTACAGGTGAGACCATTGAACGCACAGATGACACCTGAGCACCCACAGGTGACACCTGAGCACCCATGGGTGACACCTGAGCACCCACAGGTGACACCTGAGCACCCACGGGTGACACCTGAACACCCATGGGTGACACCTGAGCACCCACAGGTGAGACCTGAACCCCTCTGAGCACCCATGGGTGACACCTGGGCAGGTACAGGTGAGACCATTGAACGCACAGATGACACCTGAGCACCCACAGGTGACACCTGAGCACCCACAGGTGACACCTGAGCACCCACAGGTGACACCTGAGCCTCCTGGAGCACCCACAGGTGACACCTGAGCAGGTACAGATGACACCTGAGCACCCACGGATGAAACCTGAGCACCCATGGGTGACACCTGAGCACCCACAAGTGACACCTGAGCACCCACAGGTGACACCTGAGCACCCAGGGGTGACACCTGAACCCCTCTGAGCACCCACAGGTGACACCTGAGCACCCATGGGTGACCCGTGAGCACCCATGGGTGACACCTGGACCCCCTGAGCACCCCCAGGTGACACCTGAGCACCCACAGGTGACACGTGAGCACCCACAGGTGACACCTGAACCTCCCTGAGCACCCATGGGTGACACCTGAGCACCCACAGGTGACACCTGAGCACCCACAGGTGACACCAGAGCACCCACAGGTGAAACCTGAGCACCCACAGGTGACACCTGAGCACCCATGGGTGCCCCCAGAGCCCCCCCAGTCTCACCTGCACAGGTGAGGGTGCCGGGGCGGGGCCGGGGCGCGTTGAGGCTGCGGCTGAGCAGGTGCGAGTAGCGCTCGGTCTGGCCCACCATGGAGCCCCCAAACCCCCCTGAGATGCCCTCAAACCCCCCCCAGGTGACACCTGAGCACCCACAGGTGAGACCTCAGCACCCACAGGTGGGGCCATGACACCCACAGGTGACACCTGAGCACCCACAGGTGGGGCCATGGCACCCACAGGTGACACCTGAGCACCCAGAAGCGACACCTTAGCAAGGACAGGTGATACCCAAGCACCCACAGGTGACACCTGAGCAGGTACAGGTGACATCTGAGCACCCACAGGGTGACACCTGATGCTTCTGGAGCAGCCATGGGTGACACCTGAGCACCCACGGGTGACACCAAACGCCCTCCAGGTGACCCCAAACCTGTCCAGGTGACACTTGAGCACCTACAAGTGACACCTGAGGACCTGTGGGTGACACCTGAGCACCCAGAGGTAACACCTGCACCCCCCTGTGCAGGTACAGGTGACACCTGAACCCCCCTGAGCACCCAGAGGTGACACCTGAGCACCCAGAGGTGATACCTGAACTCCTCTGAGCACCTGTGGGTGACACCTGAGCACCCATGGGTGACACCTGAACCCCCCAGAGCACCCACAGGTGACACCTGAGCAGGTACAGGTGAGGCCATTGAACCCACAGGTGACACCTGAGCACCCACAGGTGACACCTGAACCCCTCTGAGCACCCATGGGTGACACCTAAGCGTCCTGGAGCACCCATGGGTGCCCCCAAACCCCCCAGGTGTCCCCCAGGTGTCACCTGGGCAGGTGAGGGTGCCGGGGCGGGGCCGGGGCGCGTTGAGGCTGCGGCTGAGCAGGTGCGAGTAGCGCTCGGTCTGGCCCACGATGGAGCCCCCAAACCCCCCTGAGATGCCACCAAACCCCCCCAGGTGACCCCAAACCCCCCCAGGTGACACCTGAGCACCCACAGGTGGGGCCATGACACCCACAGGTGACACCTGAGCACCCACAGGTGAGACCTGAGCACCCACAGGTGGGGCCATGGCACCCACAGGTGACACCTGAGCACCCACGGGTGACACCTGGACCCCATCCACATCACCCAGGTGACCCTAAACCTCTCCAGGTGAGACCTGAGCGCCCATGGGTGACACCTGAGCACCCATGGGTGACACCTGAGCAGGTACAGGTGACTCCTGAGCACCCATGGGTGACACCTGAACCCTCTGAGCACCCGCAGGTGCCCCCAAACCCCCCCAGGTGAGACCTGAGCACCCATGGGTGACACCTGAGCACCCACAGGTGACACCTGAGCAAGGACAGGTGACACCCAAGCACCCACAGGTGACACCTGATGCTCCTGGAGCACCCACAGCTTACCCCAAACCCCCTCAAGGTGAGAGCAGAGCACCCATGGGTGACACCTGAACCCCCATGGGTGACTCCTGAGCACCCACAGGTGACACCTGAACCTCCCAGAACACCCACAGGTGAGACCTGAGCACCCACAGGTGATACCTGAGCACCCACAGGTGATACCTGAGCACCCACAGGTGGGGCCATGGCACCCACAGGTGACACCTGAGCACCCCCAGGTGAGACCTGACCCTCCTGGACCAATCACAGGTGACACCTGAGCACCCATGGGTGCCCCCAGTCTCACCTGCACAGGTGAGGGTGCCGGGACGGGGCCGGGGCGCGTTGAGGCTGCGGCTGAGCAGGTGCGAGTAGCGCTCGGTCTGACCCATGGGTGACCCCTGAGCACCCATGGGTGTCCCCAAACCCCCCCAAGGTGACCCCAAACCCCTCCAGGTGAGACCTGAGCACCCAGGTGACCCCAAAGCACCCCCAGGTGGGGCCATGGCACCCACAGGTGACACCTGAGCACCCATGGGTGACACCTGGACCCCACCCACATCACCCAGGTGACCCTAAACCTCTCCAGGTGAGACCTGAGCACCCACAGGTGAGACCTGAGCACCCACGGGTGACACCTGAGCACCCACAGGTGACACCTGAGCAGGTACAAGTGGCACCTGAGAACCTGTGGGTGACACCTGAGCACCCACAGGTGACACCTGAACCCCTCTAAGCACCAACAGGTGACACCTGAGCACCCATGGGTGACACCTGAGCACCCGTGGGTGCCCCCAGAGCCCCCCCAGGTGACCCCAAACCCCCCCCAGGTGACACCTGAGCACCCACAGGTGACACCTGAGCACCCACAGGTGAGACCTGAACCCCTTGAGCACCCATAGGTAACCCCAAACACCCCCAGGTGACACCTGAGCACCCATGGGTGCCCCCAGAGCCCCCCCAGGCTCACCTGGGCAGGTGAGGGCGCCGGGGCGGGGCCGGGGCGCGTTGAGGCTGCGGCTGAGCAGGTGCGAGTAGCGCTCGGTCTGGCCCACCATGGAGCCCCCAAACCCCCCTGAGATGCCCTCAAACCCCCCCAGGTGACACCTGAGCACCCACAGGTGGGGCCATGGCACCCACAGGTGACCCCAAAGCCCCCAGGTGAGACCTGAGCACCCACAGGTGGGGCCATGGCACCCACAGGTGACACCTGGGCACCCATGGGTGATACCTGGATGCCATCCAGATCACCCAGGTGACCCTAAACCTCTTCAGGTGACACCTGAGCACCCACAGATGACACCCAAGCACCCACAGGTGACACCTGATGCTTCTGGACCACCCGCAGGTGACCCCAAATCCCCTCCAGGTGAGAGCAGAGCACCCACAGGTAACACCTGAACCCCCATGGGTGACACCTGAGCACCCACAGGTGACACCTGAGCACCCACGGGTGACACCTGAGCACCCCCAGGTGAGACCTGACCCTCCTGGACCAATCACAGGTGACACCTGAGCACCCATGGGTGACACCTGGACCCCATCCACATCACCCAGGTGACCCTAAACCTCTCCAGGTGAGACCTGAGCACCCACAGGTGACACCTGAGCACCCACGGGTGATACCTGAACCCCTTGAGCACCCATGGGTGAGACCTGGACAGGTACAGGGGAGGTCAAGGCACCCACAGGTGACACCTGAGCATCCACAGGTGAGACCTGAACCCCTCTGAGCACCCATGGGTGACACCTGGGCAGGTACAGGTGAGACCATTGAACGCACAGATGACACCTGAGCACCCACAGGTGACACCTGAGCACCCATGGGTGACACCTGAGCACCCACAGGTGACACCTGAGCAGGTGCAGGTGACACCAGAGCACCCATGGGTGAAACCTGAGCACCCACAGGTGACACCTGAACATCCAGAGGTAACTCCTGAGCACCCACAGGTGACACCTGAACCCCCCTGAGCACCTGTGGGTGACACCTGAGCACCCATGGGTGCCCCCAGTCTCACCTGGGCAGGTGAGGGCGCCGGGGCGGGGCCGGGGCGCGTTGAGGCTGCGGCTGAGCAGGTGCGAGTAGCGCTCGGTCTGGCCCATGGGTGACCCCTGAGCACCCATGGGTGCCCCCAAACCCAGCCAAGGTGACCCCAAACCCCCCCAGGTGTCCCCCAGGTGTCACCTGCACAGGTGAGGGCGCCGGGGCGGGGCCGGGGCGCGTTGAGGCTGCGGCTGAGCAGGTGCGAGTAGCGCTCGGTCTGGCCCACCATGGAGCCCCCAAACCCCCCTGAGATGCCCTCAAACCCCCCCAGGTGACCCCAAACCCCCCCAGGTGAGACCTGAGCACCCACAGGTGGGACCATGGCACCCACAGGTGACACCTGAGCACCCATGAGTGACACCTGAACCCCCTGAGCACCCACAGGTGAGACCTGAGCAGGTACAAGTGACACCTGAGCACTCATGGATGACACCCAAGCACCCACAGGTGACACCTAATGCTCCTGGAGCACCCACAGGTGACCCCAAACCCCCTGCAGGTGACACCAGAGCACCCACAGGTAACACCTGAACCCCCCTGAGCACCCACAGGTGACACCTGAGCACCCATGGGTGACACCTGAGCACCCATGGGTGACACCTGAACCCTCTGAGCACACACAGGTGAGACCTGAGCACCCAGGGGTGACACCTGAACCCCTCTGAGCACCCATAGGTGACACCTGGACCCCCTGAGCACCCATAGGTAATCCCAAACACCCCCCAGGTGACACCAGAGCACCCACAGGTGACACCTGAGCACCCATGGGTGACACCTGGACCCCATCCACATCACCCAGGTGACCCTAAACCTCTCCAGGTGAGACCTGAGCACCCACGGGTGACACCTGAGCACCCACGGGTGACACCTGAGCACCCACGGGTGACACCTGAACCCCTCTGAGCACCCATGGGTGACACCTGGGCAGGTACAGGTGAGACCATTGAACGCACAGATGACACCTGAGCACCCACAGGTGACACCTGAGCACCCCCAGGTGAGACCTGAGCACCCACAGGTGACACCGGAGCACCCATGGGTGACGCCTGGACCCCACCCACATCACCCAGGTGACCCCAAACCTCTCCAGGTGAGACCTGAGCACCCATGGGTGACACCTGAGCACCCACAGGTGACACCTGAGCACCCACGGGTGACACCTGAGCACCCACAGGTAAGACCTGAACCCCTCTGAGCACCCATGGGTGACACCTGGGCAGGTACAGGTGAGACCATTGAATGCACAGATGACACCTGAGCACCCACAGGTGACACCTGAGCACCCACAGGTGACACCTGAACCCCCCTGAGCACCCATAGGTAATCCCAAACACCCCCCAGGTGACACCTGAGCACCCATGGGTGACACCTGAACCCTCCAGAGCACCCACAGGTGACACCTGAGCAGGTACAGGTGAGGCCATTGAACCCACAGGTGACACCTGAGCACCCACAGGTGACACCTGAGCACCCACGGGTGACACCTGAGCACCCACAGGTGACACCTGAGCACCCATGGGTGATACCTGATGCTCCTGGAGCACCCACAGCTGACCCCAAACCCCCTCAAGGTGAGAGCAGAGCACCCATGGGTAACACCTGAACCCCCATGGGTGACACCTGAGCACCCACAGGTGACCCCAAATTCCCCCAGGTGACACCTGAGCACCCATGGGTGACACCTGAACCTCCCAGAGCACCCACAGGTGGGGCCATGACACCCACAGGTGATACCTGAGCACCCATGGGTGACACCTGAACATCCATAGGTGAGACCTGAGCAGGTACAGGGGAGGCCATTGAACCCACAGGTGAGACCTGAGCACCCATGGGTGACACCTAAGCGTCCTGGAGCACCCATAGGTGACCCCAAACCCCCCCAGGTGTCCCCCAGGTGTCACCTGCACAGGTGAGGGTGCCGGGGCGGGGCCGGGGCGCGTTGAGGCTGCGGCTGAGCAGGTGCGAGTAGCGCTCGGTCTGGCCCATGGGTGACCCCTGAGCACCCATGGGTGACCCCAAACCCCCCCAGGTGACCCCAAAGCCCCCAGGTGACCCCAAACCCCCCCAGGTGACCCCAAACCCCCCCAGGTGACACCTGAGCACCCACAGGTGGGACCATGGCACCCACAGGTGACACCTGAGCACCCATGAGTGATACCTGAACCTCCCTGAGCACCCACAGGTGAGACCTGAGCACCCGTGGGTGACACCTGAGCAGGTACAGGTGACTCCTGAGCATCCACAGGTGACACCTGAACCCCTCTGAGCACCCGTGGGTGACACCTGAGCAGGGAGAGGTGACACCTGAGCACCCACGGGTGAGACCTGAGCACCCACAGGTGACACCTGAGCACCCACAGGTGACACCTGAGCAGGTACAAGTGACACCTGAGAACCTGTGGGGGACAGCTGAGCACCCATGGGTGACACCTGAACCCTCCAGAGCACCCACAGGTGACACCTGAGCACCCATGGGTGACACCTGAGCACCCACGGGTGACACCTGAACCCTCTGAGCACCCACAGGTGACACCTGAGCAGGTACAAGTGACACCTGAGCACCCATGGGTGACACCCAAGCACCCACAGGTGACACCTGATGCTCCTGGAGCACCCACAGGTGACCCCAAACCCCCTGCAGGTGACACCAGAGCACCCACAGGTGACACCTGAGCACCCACAGGTGACACCTGAACCCCCCTGAGCACCCACAGGTGACACCTGAGCACCCATAGGTGACACCAGAGCACCCACAGGTGACACCTGAACCCCCTGGAGCACCCACAGGTGACACCTGAGCACCCATAGGTGACACCAGAGCACCCACAGGTGACACCTGAACTCCTCTGAGCACCCATAGGTAACCCCAAACACCCCCAGGCAACACCTGAGCACCCATGGGTGCCCCCAGTCTCACCTGGGCAGGTGAGGGTGCCGGGGCGGGGCCGGGGCGCGTTGAGGCTGCGGCTGAGCAGGTGCGAGTAGCGCTCGGTCTGGCCCATGGGTGACCCCTGAGCACCCATGGGTGTCCCCAAACCCCCCGAAATCCCCCCCAGGTGACCCCAAACCCCCCCAGGTGTCCCCCAGGCTCACCTGGGCAGGTGAGGGCGCCGGGGCGGGGCCGGGGCGCGTTGAGGCTGCGGCTGAGCAGGTGCGAGTAGCGCTCGGTCTGGCCCACGATGGAGCCCCCAAACCCCCCTGAGATGCCCTCAAACCCCCCCAGGTGACACCTGAGCACCCATGGGTGGGACCAGGACACCCACATGTGACACCTGAGCACCCATGGGTGACACCTGAACCCCCTGAGCACCCACAGGTGAGACCTGAGCAGGTACACGTGACACATGAGCACTCATGGATGACACCCAAGCACCCACAGGTGACACCTAATGCTCCTGGAGCACCCACAGGTGACCCCAAACCCCCTGCAGGTGACACCAGAGCACCCACAGGTAACACCTGAACCCCCCTGAGCACCCACAGGTGACACCTGAGCACCCGTGGGTGACACCTGGACCCCATCCACATCACCCAGGTGACCCTAAACCTCTCCAGGTGAGACCTGAGCGCCCATGGGTGACACCTGAGCACCCACGGGTGACACCTGAGCACCCATGGGTGACACCTGAGCACCCATGGGTGACACCTGAGCACCCACAGGTGAGACCTGACCCTCCTGGACCAATCACAGGTGACACCTGAGCACCCACAGGTGACACCTGAGCACCCACAGGTGGGGCCATGACACCCACAGGTGACACCTGAGCACCCATGGGTGCCACCTGAACCCCCCCCAGTCTCACCTGCACAGGTGAGGGCGCCGGGGCGGGGCCGGGGCGCGTTGAGGCTGCGGCTGAGCAGGTGCGAGTAGCGCTCGGTCTGGCCCACCATGGAGCCCCCAAACCCCCCCGAGATGCCACCAAACCCCCCACAGGTGACCCCAAACCCCCCCAGGTGACACCTGAGCACCCACAGGTGGGGCCATGACACCCATGGGTGATACCTGAACATCCACAGGTGACACCTAAACATCACCTGAGGTGATGATGCTACCTGATCAGGTATAAGTGACACCTGAGCACCCACAGGTCAGACCTGAGCACCCATGGGTGAGAACTGAACCCCTCTGAGCACCCACAGGTGACACCTGAGCACCCATGGGTGCCCCCAGTCTCACCTGGGCAGGTGAGGGCGCCGGGGCGGGGCCGGGGCGCGTTGAGGCTGCGGCTGAGCAGGTGCGAGTAGCGCTCGGTCTGGCCCACCATGGAGCCCCCAAACCCCCCTGAGATGCCACCAAACCCCCCCAGGTGACCACAAACCCCCCCAGGTGACCCCAAACCCCCCCAGGTGACACCTGAGCACCCACAGGTGGGGCCATGGCACCCACAGGTGACACCTGAGCACCCATGAGTGACACCTGAACCCCCTGAGCACCCACAGGTGAGACCTGAGCAGGTACAAGTGACACCTGAGCACCCATGGGTGACACCTGAGCACCCACAGGTGACACCTGAGCACCCATGGGTGACACCTGAGCACCCACAGGTGACACCTGAGCACCCATGGATGACACCTGAGCATCCACAGGGGACACCTGAGCACCCATGGATGACACCTGGACCCCATCCACATCACCCAGGTGACCCTAAACCTCTCCAGGTGAGACCTGAGCACCCACGGGTGACACCTGAGCATCCACAGGTGAGACCTGAACCCCTCTGAGCACCCATGGGTGACACCTGGGCAGGTACAGGTGAGACCATTGAACGCACAGGTGACACCTGAGCACCCACAGGTGACACCTGAGCACCCATGGGTGACACCTGAGCACCCACAGGTGACACCTGAGCACCCACAGGTGACACCTGAGCACCCATGGGTGCCCCCAGGCTCACCTGGGCAGGTGAGGGCGCCGGGGCGGGGCCGGGGCGCGTTGAGGCTGCGGCTGAGCAGGTGCGAGTAGCGCTCGGTCTGGCCCACCATGGAGCCCCCAAACCCCCCTGAGATGCCACCAAACCCCCCCAGGTGACCCCAAACCCCCCAGGTGACACCTGAGCACCCACAGGTGGGGCCATGACACCCATGGGTGATACCTGAACATCCACAGGTGACACCTAAACATCACCTGAGGTGATGATGCTACCTGAGCAGGTATAAGTGACACCTGAGCACCCACAGGTCAGACCTGAGCACCCATGGGTGACACCTGAACCCCCCTGAGCACCCACAGGTGACACCTGAGCACCCATGGGTGACACCTGAACCCTCTGAGCACCCACAGGTGCCCCCAAACCCCCCCAGGTGAGACCTGAGCACCCCCAGGTGGGGCCATGGCACCCACAGCTGACACCAGAGCACCCATGGGTGACACCTGAGCACCCACAGGTAACACCTGAGCACCCATGGGTGACACCTGAGCACCCACAGGTAACACCTGAGCACCCATGGGTGACACCTGAGCACCCACAGGTAACACCTGAGCACCCATGGGTGACACCTGAGCACCCACAGGTGACACCTGAGCACCCATGGGTGACACCTGAGCACCCACAGGTGACACCTGAGCACCCATGGGTGACACCTGAGCACCCATGGGTGACACCTGAGCACCCACAGGTGACACCTGAGCACCCATGGGTGACACCTGAGCACCCATGGGTGACACCTGAGCACCCACAGGTGACACCTGAACCCCTCTGAGCACCCACAGGTGACACCTGAGCACCCATGGGTGACACCTGAGCACCCACAGGTGAGACCTGAGCACCCATGCGTGACACCTGAGCACCCACAGGTGACACCTGAACCCCTCTGAGCACCCATGGGTGACACCTGAGCAGGTACAGATGACACCTGAGCACCCACCGGTGACACCTGAGCAGGTACAGGTGAGGCCATTGAACCCACAGGTGACACCTCAGCACCCACAGGTGACACCTGAGCACCCACCGGTGACACCTGAACTCCTCTGAGCACCTGTGGGTGACACCTGAGCACCCATGGGTGACACCTGGACCCCCTGAGCACCCACAGGTGACACCTGAGCACCCGTGGGTGACACCTGAGCACCCATGGGTGACACCTGAACCCCTCTGAGCACCCATAGGTAATCCCAAACACCCCCCAGGTGACATCAGAGCACCCATGGGTGACACCTGAGCACCCACAAGTGACACCTGAGCAAGGACAGGTGACACTCCAGCACCCACAGGTGACACCCGATGCTCCTGGAGCACCCACAGGTGACACCTGAGCACCCATGGGTGACACCTGAACCTCCCTGAGCACCCACAGGTGACACCTGAGCAGGTACAAGTGGCACCTGAGCACCTGTGGGGGACAGCTGAGCACCCAGAGGTGACACCTGAACTCCTCTGAGCACCTGTGGGTGACACCTGAGCACCCATGGGTGACACCTGAACCCCTCTGAGCACCCACAGGTGACACCTGAGCAGGTACAGGTGAGGCCATTGAACCCACAGGTGACACCTGAGCACCCACAGGTGACACCTGAACCCCTCTGAGCACCCATGGGTGACACCTAAGCGTCCTGGAGCACCCACAGGTGACCCCAAACCCCCCCAGGTGTCCCCCAGGTGTCACCTGCACAGGTGAGGGCGCCGGGGCGGGGCCGGGGCGCGTTGAGGCTGCGGCTGAGCAGGTGCGAGTAGCGCTCGGTCTGGCCCACGATGGAGCCCCCAAACCCCCCCCAGGTGACACCTGAGCACCCATGGGTGACACCTGAACCCCCCCCAGGCTCACCTGGGCAGGTGAGGGCGCCGGGGCGGGGCCGGGGCGCGTTGAGGCTGCGGCTGAGCAGGTGCGAGTAGCGCTCGGTCTGGCCCATGGGTGACCCCTGAGCACCCATGGGTGCCCCCAAACCCCCCGAAATCCCCCCCAGGTGTCCCCCAGTCTCACCTGGGCAGGTGAGGGCGCCGGGGCGGGGCCGGGGCGCGTTGAGGCTGCGGCTGAGCAGGTGCGAGTAGCGCTCGGTCTGGCCCATGGGTGACACCTGAGCACCCATGGGTGCCCCCAAACCCCCCAAAATCCCCCCTAGGTGACCCCAAACCCCCCCGAGATGCCCCTCAGGTGTCACCTGGGCAGGTGAGGGCGCCGGGGCGGGCCCGGGGCGCGTTGAGGCTGCGGCTGAGCAGGTGCGAGTAGCGCTCGGTCTGGCCCACGATGAAGTCGAGCTGCAGGTCCAGCGCCTTCTTGCGCTTCTCCTCCAGCCGGGACTGCTGCTTGAACTGAACCACCTGGGGACACACGGACACACCTGGGGACACCTGGGGACAGCTGGGGGGACACACCTGGGGGGACACACCTGGGGGGACAGCTGGGGGTGGGGGTGGCACACCTGGGGACACCTGGGGGGACACACCTGGGGACACCTGGGGGGACAGCTGGGGGGACAGCTGGGGACACCTGGGGACACCTGGGAGGACACCTGGGGGGGTCACACCTGGGGGTGGGTGGGGTCACACCTGGGGGGGGATCACACCTGGGGAGGACACACCTGAAGTTGGAGGGGGTGGGGTCACACCTGGGGTCACACCTGGGGGGGACACACCTAAGAGAATGGGACACACCTGGGGACACAGGGACACACCTGGGCACACCTGGGGACACGGGGACACACCTGGGCACACCTGGGGACACCTGGGGACACCTGGGGACACCTGGGGGGACAGCTGGCGGTGGGGGTGGCACACCTGGGGGTGGGGTCACACCTGGGGGACACCTGGGGGTGGGTGGGGTCACACCTGGGTCACATCTGGGGTCACACCTGGGGCTGGGGTCACACCTGGGGTCACACCTGGGGTCACACCTGGGGACACCTGGAGGGGGTGGGGTCACACCTGGGGGGGGTCACACCTGAGGATGGGTGGGGTCACACCTGGGGGGGACACCTGGGGGGGTGGGGTCACACCTGGGGGTGGGGTCACACCTGGGGGTGGGGTCACACCTGGGGGACACCTGGGGGTGGGTGGGGTCACACCTGGGTCACATCTGGGGACACCTGGGCACACCTGGGGACACCTGGGGGGGGTCACACCTGGGGGGGGGTCACACCTGGGGGGGTCACACCTGGGGGGGTCACACCTGGGGGGGGGTGGGGTTAGTGACACCTGGGGGGACAGCTGGGGGGGACACACCTGAGGATGGGTGGGGTCACACCTGGGGGGGGGTCACACCTGGGGGGGTCACACCTGGGGGGGTCACACCTGGGGGGTCACACCTGAGGGAATGGGACACACCTGGGGGTGGGTGGGGTCACACCTGGGGACACCTGGGCACACCTGGGGACAGCTGGGGACACACCTGGGGGTGGGTGGGGTCACACCTGGGGGTGGGGGGGGGGTCACACCTGGGGGGGGATCACACCTGGGGAGGACACACCTGAAGTTGGAGGGGGTGGGGTCACACCTGGGGTCACACCTGGGGGGGACACACCTGGGGGGGACACACCTGGGGGTGGGGTCACACCTGGGGTCACACCTGGGGAACACCTGGGGGTGGGTGGGGTCACACCTGGGGACACACCTGGGGGGACACACCTAAGAGAATGGGACACACCTGGGGACACCTGGGGGGACAGCTGGGGGGGGGAGGTCACACCTGGGGGGGGGACACTTGGGGGGAGGGTGGGGTCACACCTGGGGACACCTGGGGTCACACCTGGGGACACACCTGGGGACACACCTGGGGGGACAGCTGGGGATGGGGGTGGTCACACCTGGGGACACACCTGAGGGAATGGGACACACCTGGGCACACCTGGGGACACCTGGGGGGGGGGGTCACACCTGGGGGGGGACACACCTGGGGGGCTCACACCTGGGGTCACACCTGGGGACACCTGGGGGGACAGCTGGGGGTGGGACACCTGGGGGTGGGGGGGCACACCTGGGGGGGTCACACCTGGGGGGACACCTGGGGGTGGGTGGGGTCACACCTGGGGGGGGTCGCACCTGGGGGGGGTCGCACCTGGGGGGTCACACCTGGGGGGACACACCTGGGGACACCTGGGGGGACAGCTGGGGTCACACCTGGGGTCACGCCTGGGATCACACCTGGGGGGGACACACCTGAGGGTGAGGTCACACCTGGGGTCACACCTGGGTGGACACCTGGGGGTGGGTGGGGGTGGGTGGGGTCAGTGACAGGTGGGGGCTCACACCTGGGGACACCAAAATTGTCCCCCAGGAGGTTCCTCCACACCTGGAACCCACCTGGGGACACCTGGGGTTACACCTGGGGGGGCTCACACCTGGGGACACACCTGGGGACACCTGGGGGGACAGGTGGTGGACACACCTGGGGTCACACCTGGGGTCACACCTGAGAGTGGGTGGGGTCACACCTGGGGGGACACCTGGGGACACCTGGGAGGACAGGTGGGGTCACACCTGGGGGGACACAGCTGGGGGTGGGGGGCGTCGCACCTGGGGTCACACCTGGGGGGGACACCTGGGGGGGACACACCTGAGGATGGGTGGGGTCACACCTGGGGGGGACAGCTGGGGGGGGGGGTGATCACACCCGTGGGGTCACACCTGGGGTCACACCTGGGTCTGGGTGGGGTCACACCTGAGGACACACCTGGGGTCACACCTGAGAGTGGGTGGGGTCACACCTGGGGACACACCTGGGGGGACACACCTGAGGGTAGGTGAGGTCACACCTGGGGACACACCTGAGGGTAGGTGGGGTCACACCTGGGGACACACCTGGGGGGACACCTGGGGGTGGGTGGGGTCACACCTGGGGACACACCTGAGGGTAGGTGGGGTCACACCTGGGGACACACCTGGGGGGACACCTGGGGTCACACCTGGGGGTGGGTGGGGTCACACCTGGGGACACACCTGGGGGGACACCTGGGGTCACACCTGAGAGTGGGTGGGGTCACACCTGAGGTCACACCTGACGGGGGGGTGGGGTCACACCTGAGGACACACCTGGGGTCACACCTGGGGTCACACCTGAGAGTGGGTGGGGTCACACCTGGGTGGACACCTGGGGGTGGGTGGGGGTGGGTGGGATCAATGACACCTGGGGGGCTCACACCTGGGGACACCAAAATTGTCCCCCAGGAGGTTCCTCCACACCTGGAACCCACCTGGGGACACCTGGGGTTACACCTGGGGGGGGTCACACCTGGGGGGACACAGCTGGGGACACCTGGGGGGACAGGTGGGGTCACACCTGGGGTCACACCTGGGGTCACACCTGAGAGTGGGTGGGGTCACACCTGGGGACACCTGGGGGGGACAGGTGGGGTCACACCTGGGGGGGGGTCACACCTGGGGGGACACACCTGGGGTCACACCTGGGGCTGGGTGGGGTCACACCTGGGTGGACACCTGGGGGTGGGTGGGGGTGGGTGGGGTCAGTGACAGGTGGGGGGTCACACCTGGGGACACCAAAATTGTCCCCAGGAGGTTCCTCCACACCTGGAACCCACCTGGGGACACCTGGGGTCACACCTGGGGGGGGGGTCACACCTGGGGGGGTCACACCTGGGGACACCTGGGGGGGACACACCTGGGGACACCTGGGGGGACAGGTGGTGGACACACCTGGGGTCACACCTGGGGGGACACCTGGGGGTGGGTGGGGTCACACCTGGGTGGGGTCACACCTGGGTGGGGTCACACCTGGGGAGGGTCACACCTGGGGGGGGACACACCTGCGGGGGGTGGGGTCACACCTGGGTCACACCTGGGGTCACACCTGGGGACACCTGGGGGTGGGTGAGGTCACACCTGGGGTCACACCTGGGGTCACACCTGGGGTCACACCTGGGTCACACCTGGGGAGGGTCACACCTGGGGAGGGTCACACCTGCGGGGGGTGGGGGTCACACCTGGATCACACCTGGGTCACACCTGAGGGTGGGTGGGGTCACACCTGGTCACACCTGGGGGGGGACAGCTGGGGGGAACAGCTGAGGTCACACCTGAGGGTGGGTGGGGTCACACCTGGTCACACCTGGGGGGGACAGCTGGGGGGAACAGCTGAGGTCACACCTGGGGACACACCTGGGGACACACCTGGGGACACACCTGGGGGTGGGTGGGGTCACACCTGGATCACACCTGGGGACACACCTGGGGGGACACCTGAGGGTGGGTGGGGTCACACCTGGGGGGGGTCACACCTGGGGGGACACACCTGAGGGGGGGTGGGGTCACACCTGGGGACACACCTGGGGGGACAGCTGGGGATGGGGGGTGGGGTCACACCTGGGGACACACCTGAGGGAATGGGACACACCTGGGCACACCTGGGGACACACCTGGGGGGGGGGGTCACACCTGGGGGGGACACACCCTGGGGGGGGTCACACCTGGGGTCACACCTGGGGACACCTGGGGGTCACACCTGGGGTCACACCTGGGGTCATACCTGGGGGGGGTCATACCTGAGAGTGGGTGGGGTCACACCTGGGGAGACACCTGGGGGGAAGGTGGGGTCATACCTGAGGTCACACCTGAGGGGGGGTGGGGTCACACCCGGGGGGTCACACCTGATGTCACACCTGGGGGTGGGTGGGGTCACACCTGGGGACACACCTGGGGGGACACCTGGGGTCACACCTGAGAGTGGGTGGGGTCGCACCTGGGGACACCTGGGGGGACAGGTGCTGGACACACCTGGGGTCACACCTGGGTGGACACCTGGGGGTGGGTGGGATCAATGACACCTGGGGGGCTCACACCTGGGGACACCAAAATTGTCCCCAGAAGGTTCCTCCACACCTGGAACCCACCTGGGGGACACCTGGGGGTCACACCTGGGGGGGGTCACACCTGGGGTCACACCTGGGGTCACACCTGAGAGTGGGTGGGGTCACACCTGGGGGACACCTGGGGACACCTGGGAGGACAGGTGGGGTCACACCTGGGGGGACACCTGGGGGTGGGGGGATCACACCTGGGGACACACCTGGGGACACACCTGGGGACACACCTGGGGGTGGGTGGGGTCACACCTGGGGGGGGGTCACACCTGGGGGGACACAGCTGGGGGGGGGGGGGATCACACCTGGGGTCACACCTGGGGGACACCTGGGGGGGACCACACCTGAGGATGGGTGGGGTCACACCTGGGGGGGACAGCTGGGGGGGGGGGGGGGATCACACCCGTGGGGTCACACCTGGGGGGGACACACCTGGGGTCACACCTGAGGGTGGGTGGGGTCACACCTGGGGACACCTGCAGGGGGCTGGGGTCACACCTGGGGTCACACCTGGGATCACAACACCTGGGGACACACCTGGGGGTGGGTGAGGTCACACCTGAGGTCACACCTGGGGTCACACCTGGGGCTGGGTGGGGTCACACCTGGGTGGACACCTGGGGGTGGGTGGGGGGTGGGTGGGGTCAGTGACAGGTGGGGGGCTCACACCTGGGGACACCAAAATTGTCCCCAGAAGGTTCCTCCACACCTGGAACCCACCTGGGGACACCTGGGGGGACACCTGGGGGTGGGTGGGGTCACACCTGGTGTCACACCTGGGGAGGGTCACACCTGGGGGGGGACACACCTGCAGGGGGTGGGGTCACACCTGGATCACACCTGGGTCACACCTGAGGGTGGGTGGGGTCACACCTGGGTGGGGTCACACCTGGTCACACCTGGGGGGGGACAGCTGGGGGGAACAGCTGAGGTCACACCTGGGGACACACCTGGGGGTGGGTGGGGTCACACCTGGATCACACCTGGGGTCACACCTGGGGTCACCTGCGGGGGGCTGGGGTCACACCTGGGGTCACACCTGGGGGGGGGTCACACCTGGGGACACACCTGGGGGTGGGGGGGTCACACCTGAGGGTGGGTGGGGTCACACCTGGGGTCACACCTGGGGTCACACCTGGGGTCACCTGGAGGGGGTGGGGTCACACCTGGGGGGGACAGCTGGGGGGAACAGCTGAGGTCACACCTGGGGACACACCTGGGGGTGGGGGGGGTCACACCTGGGGGGGGTCACACCTGGGGGGGGTCACACCTGGGGGACACCTGGAGGGACACTTGGGGGGGTCACACCTGAGGGTGGGTGGGGTCACACCTGGGGTCACACCTGGGGGTGGGGGGGTCACACCTGGTGTCACACCTGGGGGGACACCTGGGGGGGGTGGGGTCACACCTGGGGCTGGGTGGGGTCACACCTGGGGGTGGGGGGGGTCACACCTGGGGACACCTGGAGATGCCAAAAATTGTCCCCAGAAGGTTCCTCCACACCTGGAACCCACCTGGGGACACCTGGGGGGGACACCTGGCGGTGGGCGGGCTCCAGGGTGCAGTGCCAGGCAGGGCGTGGTGAGGAATGGGCGCTTAATGGTACCCCCAGGTGTGCCCAGGTGTGCCCAGGTGTGCCCAGGTGTGCCCAGGTCTATCCCAGGTCTATCCCAGGTGTGCCCAGGTGTGCCCAGGTGCCCCCAAGGTGCCCCTAGATGTGCCCAGGTGTGCCCAGGTGTGCCCAGGTCTATCCCAGGTGTGCCCAGGTGTGCCCAGGTGTGCCCAGGTCTATCCCAGGTCTATCCCAGGTGTGCCCAGGTGCCCCCAGGTCTATCCCAGGTGTGCCCGGGGGGTGCCCAGGTCTATCCCAGGTGTGCCCAGGTGCCCCCAAGGTGCCCCTAGATGTGCCCAGGTGTGCCCAGGTGTGCCCAGGTGTGCCCAGGTGTGCCCAGGGGTGCCCAGGTGTGCCCAGGTGTCCCCAGGGGTGCCCAGGTGTGCCCAGGTGTCCCCAGGTGTGCCCAGGTGTATCTAACGGTGCCTGGGTGGTGCCCAGGTGTGCCCAGGTGGTACCCAGGTCTATCCCAGGTGTGCCCAGGTGTATCCCAGGTGTGCCCAGGTGTATCTAACTGTGCCCAGGTGTGCCTGGGGGTGCCCAGGTGTGCCCAGGTGTTCCCGGGGGTGCCCGGTACTCTCGTTCTCGACGCTGCTCCAGAAGTGCCCAGGGTGTGCCCAGGTGTGGCCCAGGTGTGCCCAGGTGTATCTAACTGTGCCCAGGTCTATCCCAGGTGTGCCCAGGTGTATCTAACTGTGCCCACGGTGTGCCCAGGTGTGCCCAGGGGTGCCCAGTCTATCCCAGGTGTGCCCGGGGGTGCCCAGGGGTGCCCAGGGGTATCTAACTGTGCCCAGGTGTGCCCAGGTGTGCCCGGGGGTGCCCAGGTACCTTCTCGACGCTGCTCCAGATGTGCCCAGGTGGTGCCCAGGTGTATCCAGGTGTGCCCAGGTGTGCCCAGGTGGTACCCAGGTCTATCCCAGGGGTGCCCAGGTGTATTTAACTGTGCCCAGGGGTGCCCAGGTCTATCCCAGGTGTGCCCAGGTTGTATCCCAGGTGTATCCCAGGTGTATCTAACTGTGTGCCCAGGTGTGCCCAGGTCTATTCCAGGTGTGCCCAGGTGTATCTAACTGTGCCCAGGTGTGCCCAGGTGTGGCCCAGGTCTATCCCAGGTCTATCCCATGGTGTGCCCAGGTGTGCCCGGGGGTGCCCAGGTACCTTCTCGACGCTGCTCCAGAAGTGCCCAGGGGTGCCCAGGGTGTGCCCAGGTCTATCCCAGGTCTATCCCAGGTGTGCCCAGGTGTATCTAACTGTGCCCAGGTGTGCCCAGGTGTATCTAACTGTGCCCAGGTATATCCCAGGTGTATCCCAGGGGTGCCCAGGTGTGCCAGGTGTGCCCGGGGTGTGCCCAGGGTGTGCCCAGGTCTATCCCAGGTGTGCCCAGGTGTGCCCAGGTGTGCCCGGGGGGTGCCCAGGTACCTTCTCGACGCTGCTCCAGAAGTGCCCAGGTGCCCCCCAGATGTGCCCAGGTGTGCCCAGGTCTATCCCAGGTGTGCCCAGGTGTATCTAACTGTGCCCAGGTGTGCCCAGGTGTGCCCAGGTGTATCCCAGGTGTGCCCAGGTGTACCTAAACTGTGCCCAGGTGTATCTAACTGTGCCCAGGTGTGCCCAGGGTGTGCCCGGGTGGTGGCCCAGGTCTATCCAGGTGTGCCCAGGTGTGCCCAGGTGTATCCGAGGTGTGCCCAGGTGTATCTAACTGTGCCCAGGTGTGCCCAGGTGTGCCCAGGTGTGCCCAGGTGTATCTAACTGTGCCCAGGTGTGCCCGGGTGTGCCCGGGGGTGCCCAGGTCTATCCCAGGTGTACCTAACTGTGCCCAGGTGTGCCCGGGGGGTGCCCAGGTCTATCCCAGGTGTATCTAACTGTGCCCAGGTGTGCCCGGGGGTGCCCAGGTGTGCCCGGGGTGCCCAGGTGTGCCCAGGTGCCCACAGGTACCTTCTCGACGCTGCTCCAGAAGTGCCCGCACCTCGCGGGCGATGGCGGCGGCCACGCGGCGCAGCTTGGCCTGCTCCTCGCGCTTGGCGCGCTCCTGGCGCTGCCGCTGCTCCTCGTGGTGCCCGCATCACCATCCGCACCACCTGGGCACCCACAGGGGACAGGTGAGGGAGGGGAAAAAAACACCCCCAAAAAATCCTAAAAGATCCCTAAAAAAATTCCCAAAAAATTCCCAAAAAAAATCCCGAAAAAATCCCTCAAAATCCCCAAAAAATCCCCCCAAAATTCCCAAGAAATCCCCCAAAAGTTTCCCAAAAAATCCCCCCAAAAAATCTAAAAAAAATCCCCCAAAAATATCCAAAAATCCTCAAAATTTTCCCCCCAAAAATCCCCCAAAAATCCTCAAAAAATCCCCCAAAAGTTCCCCAAAAAAATCCTTAAAAAAATCCCCCAAAAATCCTCAAAATATCCCCCCAAAAAATCCCCCAAACACTCCTCAAAAAATCCCCCCAAAAGTTCCCCAAAAGATCCCCCAAAAGATCCCCCAAAATATCCCCCAAAATTCCCAAAAAAATCCCCCCCAAAAATCCCCAAAAACCCTCAAAAAAGCCTCAAAAATTCCCCCAAAAGATCCCCCAAAAATCCTCAAAAAATCCCCGCAAAATCCCCCAAAAAGTTCTCAAAAACATCCCAAAGAAATCCCCAATAAATCCCCCAAAAATCCTCAAAAAATCCCCAAAAAATCCTCAAAATATCCCCCAAAATTCCCCAAAAAAATCCCGAAGATTTGACCCCAAAATTCACTAAAATGGCCCCAAAAATTAACTTTAAAATTCACTGGATCGGTCACAGTGGAGGGACAGGTGAGGGAGGGGAAAAAACACCCCAAAAAATCCTAAAAGAATCCCTAAAAAAATTCCCAAAAAATTCCCAAAAAAAATCCTCAAAATCCCCAAAAAATCCCCCCAAAATTCCCAAGAAATCCCCCAAAAGTGTTCCCAAAAAACCCCCCAAAATCCTAAAAAAAATCCCCCAATAAATCCTCAAAATATCCCCCAAAATCCTAAAGAAAATCCCCAAGAAATCCTTCTAAATATCCCCCCAAAAAATCCCCCAAAAATCCCCCAAAAGTTCCCCAAAAGATCCCCCAAAAGATCCCCAAACTATCCCCCAAAATTCCCAAAAAAATCCCCAAACCCCCCCCCCAAAATCCCCAAAAAATCCTCAAAAACTCCCCAAAAATCCTCAAAAATCCCCCCAAAATCCCCCAAAAATCCCCCAAGAAATCCCCAAAAACATTCCCAAAAGAATCCCCCAAAAGATCCCTAAAGGATCCCAAAAAAATCCTAAAAAAATCCCCCAAAAATCCTCAAAAAATCCCCCAAAAGTTCCCCAAAAAATCCCCAAAAAACCATCAAAGATCCCCCCAAAAATCCTCAAAAAAAAAAAAAATCCCAAAAAATCCTCAAAAAATCCCCCAAAATCCTCAAAAATCCCCCCAAGAAATCCCAATAAATCCCCCAAAAATCCTCAATAAAATCCCCCAAAAATTCCCAAAAATCACGAAGATTTGACCCCAAATTCACTAAAACGGCCCCAAAAATTCACTGAAAAATTCAGCTGGATCGGTCACAGTGAGGGACAGGTGAGGGAGGGGAAAAACCCCCCAAAAAATCCTAAAAGAATCCCTAGAAAAAATTCCCTAAAATTCCCGAAAAAATCCCGAAAAAAAATCCCGAAAAAAAATCCCTCAAAATCCCAAAAAAAATCCTCAAAAATCCTCAAAAAATCCCCCAAAAGTTCCCCAAAAGATCCCCAAAATATCCCCCAAAATTCCCAAAAAAATCCCCAAAAAAACCCCCCCAAAACAATCCCCAAAAAATCCTCAAAAAAAGTCTCCCAAAAGTTCCCCAAAAGATCCCCCAAAAGATCCCCAAAATATCCCCCAAAATTCCCAAAAAAATCCCCTAAAACCCCCCCCAAAATCCCCAAAAATGCCCCCAAGAAATCCCCAATAAAATCCCCAAAAACATCCCCCAAAAATCCTCAAAAAATCCCCAAAAAATCCTCAAAATATCGCCCAAAAAATTCCCCAAAAATCCCGAAAATTTGACCCCAAAATTCACTAAAACGGCCCTCAAAAATTCACTTTAAAATTCACTGGATCGGTCACTGTGAGGGACAGGTGAGGGAGGGGAGAAAAACCCCAAAAAAATCCTAAAAGAATCCCTAAAAAAATTCCCTAAAAACTCCCTAAAAAAATCCCGAAAAAAAATCCTCAAAAAATTCCCCCAAAATCCCCAAAAATCCCCCCAAAAAATCCCCCAAAAGTTCCCCAAAAGAGTCCCCCAAAAGATCCCCATAAATATCCCCCCAAAATTCCCAAAAAAATCCCCAAAAAACCCCCCCAAAATCCCCAAAAAATCCTCAAAAAAATCCCCAAAAATCCCCCCAAGAAATCCCCAATAAATCCCTCAAAAACATCCCCCAAAAATCCTCAAAAAATCCCCAAAAAATCCTCAAAATATCCCCAAAAATTCCCCAAAAATCCCGAAGGATTTGACCCCAAAATTCACTAAAAATGGCCCCAAAAATTCACTTTAAAATTCTACTGGATCGGTCACAGTGAGGGACAGGTGAGGGAGGGAAAAAAAACCCCCCAAAAAATCCTAAAAGAATCCCTAAAAAAATTCCCTAAAAATTCCCTAAAAAATCCCGAAAAAAATCCCTCAAAATCACCAAAAAATCCCCCCAAAATTCCCCAAGAAATCCCCCCAAAAGTTTCCCAAAAAATTCCCCCCAAATCCTAAAAAAAATCCCCCAAAAATCCTCAAAATATCCCCCCAAAAAATCCCCCAAAAAATCCTCAAAAAATCTCCCAAAAGTTCCCCAAAAGATCCCCCAAAAGATCCCCAAAAGTATCCCCCAAAATTCCCAAAAAAACTCCCCTAAACCCCCCCCCAAAAATCCCCAAAAAAATCCTCAAAAAATCTCACCAAAAGTTCCCCAAAAGATCCCCCCAAAAGATCCCCAAAATGATCCCCCAAAATTCCAAAAAATCCCCTAAAACCCCCCCAAAATCCCCAAAAAATCCTCAAAAAATCCCCCAAAAATCCTCAAAAAATCCCCCAAAATCCCCCCAAAACCCCCCCAAGAAATCCCCAAAAACATTCCCAAAAGAATCCCCCAAAAGATCCCTAAAGGATCCCAAAAAAATCCTTAAAAAAATCCCCCAAAAATCCTCAAAAATCCCCAAAAGTTCCCCAAAAAATCCCCCAAAAAACCCTCACAAGATCCACCAAAAGATCCCCCAAAAATCCTCAAAACAAATCCCAAAAATCCTCAAAAAATCCCCCAAAATCCTCAAAATCCCCCCAAGAAATCCCTCATAAATCCCCCAAAAATCCTCAATAAAATCCCCCAAAAATCGCTAAAAAAAATCCCGAATATTTGACCCCAAAATTCACTAAAACGGCCCCAAAAATTCACTTTAAAATTCACTGGATCGGTCACAGTGAGGGACAGGTGAGGGAGGGGAAAAAAAACCCCAAAAATCCTAAAAGAATCCCTAAAAAAATTCCCTAAAAATCCCGAAAAAATCCCCCAAAAGTTCCCAAAAAACCCCCCACAAAAATCCTAAAAAAAATCCCCCAATAATATCCAAAAATCCTCAAAATTCCCCCCCAAAATCCCCCAAAAATCCTGAAAAAATCCCCCAAAAGTTTCCCCCCAAAAAATCCTTAAAAAAATCCCCCAAAAATCCTCAAAATATCCCCCAAAAAATCCCCCAAAAATCCTCAAAAAATCCCCAAAATTCCCAAAAACATCCGAAGATTTGACCACCAAAATTCACTAAAATGGCCCCAAAAATCAGCGAAATTCACTGAAAAATTCACTGAATGGGTCACAGTGAGGGACAGGTGAGGGACACCAAAACCACCCAAAAGTCGCCCAAATTTCGCTCGATTTTCATCGAAATTTCGCCAAATTTCACCCAAATTTCCCTCAAATTTCACCCAAATTTAGCCTGATCTTTTCGCCCAAATTTCACCCAATTTCGCCCAAAATTTCACCCAAATTTCGCTCCAAATTTCACCCTAATTTCACCCAAATTTCACCCAAATTTTCCCCAAATTTCGGCCCGAATTTCACCCAAATTTCACTCAAATTTCACCCAGGTGTCATCCTGAGCTTCTCCACCTGTCCAAACCCACCTGAGATGCCTCCACGGGTGCTCCAGGTAACCAAAAAACCAAAACCACCCAAACTTTGCTCGATTTTCGTCGAAATTTCGCCAAATTTCACCCAAATTTCACCCAAATTTCACCCAAATTTCACCCAAATGTCACCCAGGTGTGCCCAGGGTCAGGGCACAGGTTCTCCAGGTGCCCAAACCCACCTGAGATGCCACCAGGGCTGTTCCTAATGACGAAAAAACCAAACCACCCCAACTCGCCTGAATTTCGCTCGATTTTTCATCGAAATTTCGCCAAATTTCACCCAAATTTCACCCAAATTTCCCCCAATTTTCACCCAAATTTCCCCCAAATTTCACCCAGGTGTCACCTGAGCTTCTCCACCTGCCCAAACCCACCTGAGATGCCACCACGGGTGCTCCAGGTAACCAAAAACCAAACCCACCCAAAACTCGCTTGATTTTCGTCGAAATTTCGCCAAATTTCACCCAAATTTCACCCAAATTTCACCCAAATTTCACCCAAATTTCAACCAGGTGTCACCTGAGCTTCTCCACATGTCCAAACCCACCTGAGATGCCACCACAGGTGCTCAGGGTAACCAAAAACCAAAACCACCCAAACTTTGCTCGATTTTTCGTCGAAATTTCGCCAAATTTCACCCAAATTTCACTCAAATTTCACCCAAATTTCACTCAACATTTCACCCAAATTTCACCCAATTTTCTGCCCAGGTGTGCCCAGGTGCCACCTGAGCTTCTCCAGGTGCCCAAACCCACCTGAGATGCCACCAGGGCTGTTCCTAATGAACGAAAAACCAAACCCACCCAAAACTCGCCCGAATTGTCGCTCGATTTTCATCGAAATTTTGCCCAATTTCACCCAAATTTCACCCAAATTTCACCAAACTTTCACCCAAATTTCACCCAGCTGTGCCCAGGGTCAGGGCACAGGTTCTCCACCTGTCCAAACCCACCTGAGATGCCACCACAGGTGCTCCAGGCAACCAAAAACCAAACCCACCCCAAACTCGCTCGATTTTCGTCGAAATTTCGCCAAATTTCACCCGAATTTCACCCAAATTTCCCCAAATTTCACCCAGGTGTGCCCAGGTGCCACCTGAGCTTCTCCCGCTGCCCAAACCCACCTGAGATGCCACCAGGGCTGTTCCTAATGACGAAAAACCAAACCCACCCAAAACTCGCCCGAATTTCGCTCGATTTTCATCGAAATTTTCCAAATTTCACCCGAATTTCACCCGAATTTCATCCAAATTTCACCCAAATTTCACCCAAATTTCACCCAGCTGTGCCCAGGGTCAGGGCACAGGTTCTCCACCTGTCCAAACCCACCTGAGATGCCACCACG
Organism: Calcarius lapponicus; assembly: GCA_039654755.1. Taxonomy (NCBI): domain Eukaryota; kingdom Metazoa; phylum Chordata; class Aves; order Passeriformes; family Fringillidae; genus Calcarius; species Calcarius lapponicus. Next base: position 74,080 of record JBBFKN010000203.1, read on the forward strand.
GGTGCTCCAGGTAACCAAAAACCAAAACCACCCAAATTTCGCTCGATTTTCATCGAAATTTTGAAAAATTTCACCAAATTTTGCCTGATTTTCGCCCAAATTTCCCCAAATTTCACTCAATTTCACCCAGGTGTCACCTGAGCTTCTCCACCTGTCCAAACCCACCTGAGATGCCACCACAGGTGCTCCAGGTAACCAAAAACCAAAACCACCCAAAACTCGCTCGATTTTCGTCGAAATTTCGCCAAATTTCACCCAAATTTCGCCTGATTTTCGCCCCAAATTTTCACCCAAATTTCACCCAGCTGTGTCCAGGGTCAGGGCACAGGTTCTCCACCTGTCCAAACCCACCTGAGATGCCACCACGGGTGCTCCAGGTAACCAAAAACCAAACCCACCCAAAACTCGCTCGATTTTCGTCGAAATTTCGCCAAATTTCACCCGAATTTCACCCGAATTTCATCCAAATTTCACCCAAATTTCACCCAGGTGTCACCTGAGCTACTCCACCTGTCCAAACCCACCTGAGATGCCACCACGATGCTCCAGGTAACCAAAAACCAAAACCACCCCAAACTTTGCTCGTTTTTCGTCGAAATTTCGCCAAATTTCACCCAAATTTCACTCAATTTCACCCAAATTTCACTCAAATTTCACCCTGGTGTCACCTGAGCTTCTCCACCTGTCCAAACCCACCTGAGATGCCACCACAGGTGCTCCAGGTAACCAAAACCAAACCCACCCAAATTCGCTCGATTTTCATCGAAATTTTCGCCAAATTTCACCCAAATTTCACTCAAATTTCACCCAAATTTCACCCAGGTGTGCCCAGGGTCAGGGCACAGGTTCTCCACCATGTCCAAACCCACCTGAGATGCCACCACAGGTGCTCCCAGGCAACCAAAAACCAAACCCGCCCAAAACTCGCTCGATTTTCGTCGAAATTTCGCCAAATTTCACCCAAATTTCGCCGGATTTTCGCCCAAATTTCCCCCAAATTTCACCTTTCGGGCCACGCCCCGCTTCCAGCGTCGCTGCCTGGGCGAAGTCGGCCGCCAGCCACTGCATCTCCTCGCACAGGTAATCCCAGTGCACCTTGGGCCGCGCCGGCTCGGGCACCTTGGGCAGGCGGCGAAGGGACAGAAACCCTCGCGCTTCATCTCGGCCCACGCGGTGCTCCACCTCCGCCTCCTGCAGGGGGAAAAAGGGGAGAAAAATGAAATTTTATAAAGGAAAAAAACCAAAAAAATCGGGAAAAAAAATCGGGAAAAAAATCGGGAAAAAAATCGGGAAAAAATCGCAAAAAAATCGGCAAAAAATCGCGAAAAAATCACAAAAAAATCGGATTTTTTTAGCCCAAAATTGGAATAAATTGAATTATTTTCACTGCCGAATCGATGATATTTTAGCTGGGGACAGGTGAGGGACAGGTGAGATAAATGAAATTATAAAAAACAAAAAGAAAAACCCCAATAAACTGCAAAAAATCGGCAAAAAATCGCGAAAAAATCGCAAAAAATTTGGATTTTTTAGCCCCAAAATTGGAATAAATTGAATTATTTCTAATGTAAACCCTGTGAGGGACAGGGGAGATGAGGAAATGGGGGAAAAATGGGGAAAAACGGGAAAAAAGGGAAAAAAACACGAGAAAATCGGAAAAAATTCGGGAGATTTTAGCATAAAATTTGAATAAATTTGATAAATTTGAATATTTGTTGTATAACCCAGTATAGCGCAGTATAGTGCAGTATAACCCAGTATAACCCAGTATAGCCCAGTATAACCCAGTATAACCCAGTATATACCCAGTATAACCCAGTATAGCCCAGTATAACCCAGTTTAACCCAGTATAACCCAGTATAACCCAGTATAACCCAGTAAAATCCAGTATAGCCCAGTATAACCCAGTAGCCCAGTATAGCCCAGTATAGCCCAGTATAGCCCAGTATAACCCAGTATAACCCAGTAAAGCCCAGTATAACCCAGTATAACCCAGTATAGCCCCAGTATAGCCCAGTATAACCCAGTATAGCCCAGTATAACCCAGTATAACCCAGTATAGCCCAGTATAACCCAGTATAACCAAGTATAACCCAGTATAACCCACGTATAGCCCAGTATATACCCAGTATAAACCCAGTATCAGCCCAGTATAACCCAGTATAGCCCAGTATAACCCAGTATAACCCAGTATAACCCAGTATAACCCAGTATAAACCTAGTATAACCCAGTATAACCCAGTATAGACCCAGTATAGCCCAGTATAACCCCATACAATCAATCCCAGCCCATTCCCAGTACCAAACCAGTACAAACCAGTATAACACTCACCGTGCTTTGCCTGTTCAGCGATCTCCGGCCGGGCTCCTCTCCCACAGCCAGGGGGGCTCCAGTATAACCCAGTATAACCCGAGTATAACCCAGTATAACCCAGTATAACCCAGTATAACCCCATACAATCAATCCCAGCCCATTCCCAGTACAAACCAGTACAAACCAGTATAACTCACGTGCTTTGCTTGCTCAGCGATCTCTGCCGGGGCTCCTCTCCCACAGCCAGGGGGGCTCCAGTATAACCCAGTATAACCCAGTATAACCCAGTATAACCAATCCCAATACATTCCCCCCATACCCAGCCTATCCCCAATACATTCCCAGTACAAACCAGTACAAACCAGTATAAAACACTCACATGCTTTGCCTGCTCTGCAATCTCGGCCGGGCTCCTCTCCCACAGCCAGGGGGGCTCCAGTATAACCCAGTATAACCCAGTATAACCCAGTATAGACCCAGTATAACCCAGTATAACCCAGTATAACCCTAGTAGCAATCAATCCCAAATTACACTCCCAGCATAGTCCCCAATGCACTCCCAGTACAAACCAGTACAAACCAGTATAACCACTCACGTGTTTAGCCTGCTCTGCAATCTCGGCCGGGCTCCTCTCCCACAGCCAGGGGGGCTCCAGTATAACCCAGTATAACCCAGTATAGCCCAGTATAACCCAGTATAACCCAGTATAACCAATCCCTATGCACTCCCAGCCTATACCCAATGCACTCCCAGTACAAACCAGTACAAACCAGTATAACTTACAAGCTTTGCTTGCTCAGCGATCTCTGCCGGGCTCCTCTCCCACAGCCAGGGGGGCTCCAGTATAACCCAGTATAACCAGTATAACCCAGTATAGCCCAGTATAACCCAGTATAACCCAGTATAACCCAGTATAACCCAATATAAGCCCAGTACAATCCAGTATAACCCAGAATAACCCAGTATAACCCAGTATAACACACAGTATAACCAATCTAAACACACTCCCAGCATACCCCAATACATTCCCAGTTCATATCCCAGTACAAACCAGTATAACCACTCACGTGCTTTGCTTGCTCTGCGATCTCGAGCGCGGCTCCTCTCCCACAGCCAGGGGGGCTCCAGTATAGCCCAGTATAACCCAGTATAACCCAGTAAAACCCAGTATAACCCAGTATAAACCCACTATAACCAATCCCAATACACTACCCAGCATACCCCCAATGGATTCCCAGTACAAACCAGTACAAACCAGTACAAACCAGTATAACACTCACATGTATTGCCTGCTCAGCAATCTCGGCTGGGGCTCCTCTCCCACAGCCAGGGGGGGCTCCAGTATAACCCAGTATAACCCAGTATAACCCAGTATAACCCAGTATAACCAATCCCAATGCACTCCCAGCCTATCCCCAATGCATTACCAATACAATACCAGTACAAACCAGTACAAACCAGTATAAACTCTTACATGCTTTGCCTGCTCTGCGATCTCCGCGGGGCTCCTCTCCCACAGCCAGGGGGGCTCCAGTATAACCCAGTATAACCCAGTATAACCCAGTATATATTCCAGTATAACCCAGTATAAAACCCAGTATAACCATTCCCAATGGACTCCAATACACTCCCAGCATTCCCCCAATGCACTCCCAGTACAACCAGTACAAACCAGTATAACACTCACATGCTTTGCTTGCTCAGCGATCTCGGCCGGGCTCCTCTCCCACAGCCAGGGGGGCTCCAGTATAACCCAGTATACCCAGTATAACCCAGTATAACCCAGTATAACCCAGTACAATAAATCCCAATGGACTCCAATACACTCCCCAGCCTATCCCCAATGCATTCCCAGTATATCCCAGTATAAACCAGTATAACCACTCACATGTTTGGCCTGCTCTGCAATCTCGGCCGGGCTCCTCTCCCACAGCCAGGGGGCTCCAGTAATAGCCCTGTATAACCCAGTATAACCCAGTATAACCCAGTATAACCCAGTATAACCCAGTATAACCCAGTATAACCCAGTACAATCAATCCCAATATGTTCCAATGAATCCCCAATACATTCCCAGTACAAACCAGTATAAACCAGTATAACTTACGTGCTTTGCCTGCTCTGCGATCTCGGCCGGGCTCCTCTCCCACAGCCAGGGGGGCTCCAGTATAGCCCAGTATAACCCAGTATAACCCAGTATAACCCCAGTATAACCCAGTATAACCCAGTATAACCACTCCCAATGCACTCCAATGCACTCCCAGCCTATTCCCCAATGCACTCCCAGTACAAACCAGTACAAACCAGTACAAACCAGTATAACACTCACATGTTTTGCCTGTTCAGCGATCTCGGGCCGGGCTCCTGTCCCACAGCCAGGGGGGGCTCCAGTATAACCCAGTATAACCCAGTATAACCCAGTATAACCATTCCCAATCACTCCCAATACATCCCAGTACAAACCAAGTATAAACCAGTATAACACTCACATGATTTGCCTGCTCAGCGGAGGCCGTGCGGCCGGGCTCCTCTCCACAGCCAGGGGGCTCCAGTATAACCCAGTATAAAACCCAGTATAACCCAGTATAAACCAGTATAACCCAGTATAACCCAGTATAACCATTCCCCATGCACTCCAATACACTCCCTGCATACCCCCAATGCATTCCCAGTACAAACCAGTATAAACCAGTATAAACTCTTACGTCGTTTAGCTTGCTCTGCAATCTCGGCCGGGCTCCTCTCCCACAGCCAGGGGGGCTCCAGTATAACCCAGTATAACCCAGTATAACCCAGTATAACCCAGTATAACCCAGTACATAAATCCCAATGGACTCCAATACACTCCCAGCCTATCCCCAATGCATTCCCAGTATAATCCCAGTATAAACCAGTACAACACTCACATGCTTGGCTTGCTCTGCAATCTCGGCCGGGCTCCTCTCCCACAGCCAGGGGGGGCTCCAGTATAACCCAGTATAACCCAGTATAACCCAGTATAACCCAGTATAACCCAGTATAACCCAGGTATAACCCGAGTACAATAAATCCCAATGGACTCCAATACACTCCCAGCCTATCCCCAATGCACTCCAGTACAAACCAGTACAAACCAGTAGTAAAACACCTCACGTGCTTTGCCTGCTCTGCGATCTCGGCCGGGCTCCTCTCCCACAGCCAGGGGGGGCTCCAGTATAGCCCAGTATAACCCAGTATAACCCAGTATAACCAATCCCATATACACTCCCAGCCTATCCCCAATGCACTCCCAGTACAAACCAGTATAAACCAGTATAAAACTCTTACGTGTTTAGGCCTGCTCAGCGATCTCGGCCGGGCTCCTCTCCCACAGCCAGGGGGGCTCCAGTATAACCCAGTAAAACCCAGTATAACCCATACAATCAATCCCAGCCCATTCCCAGTACAAACCAGTATAAACCAGTATAAAACACTTACATGTTTTGCTTGCTCTGCAATCTCGGCCGGGCTCCTCTCCCACAGCCAGGGGGGCTCCAGTATAACCCAGTATAGCCCAGTATAACCCAGTATAACCCAGTATAACCCCACTATAACCAATCCCAATATGTTCCCAATGAATCCCCATACATTCCCAGTATAAACCAGTATAAACCAGTATAAAACACTCACATGTTTAGCCTGTTCAGCGGATCTCGGCCGGGCTCCTCTCTCCACAGCCAGGGGGGGCTCCAGTAAACCCAGTATAGCCCAGTATAACCCAGTATAACCACTCCCAATGCATTTCCCCCTATACCCCAGTGTTATCCCAATGGATTCCCAGTACAAAACCAGTACAAACCAGTATAACTTACATGCTTTGCCTGCTCTGCGATCTCGGCCGGGCTCCTCTCCCACAGCCAGGGGGGCTCCAGTATAACCCAGTATAACCCAGTATAGCCCAGTATAACCCAGTATAACCATTCCCAATGGACTCCAATGCACTCCCAGCCTATCCCCAATGATTCCCAGTACAAACCCAGTATAAACCAGTATAACTCACGTGCTTTGCCTGCTCTGCGATCTCTGCGCGGCTCCTCTCCCACAGCCAGGGGGGCTCCAGTATAACCCAGTATAACCCAGTATAACCCAGTACAATCAATCCCAATGGACTCCCAGCCCATTCCCAGTACAAACCAGTATAAACCAGTATAACTTACATGCTTTGCTTGCTCTGCAATCTCGGCCAGGCTCCTCTCCCACAGCCAGGGGGGCTCCAGTATAGCCCAGTATAACCCAGTATAACCCAGTATAACCCAGTATAACCCAGTATAACCCAGTATAACCATTCCCAAGGGACTCCAATACACTCCCAGCATATCCCCAATGGATTCCCAGTATATCCCAGTACAAACCAGTATAAACCAGTAAAACACTCACATGTTTTGCCTGTTCAGCGATCTCCGCGGGGCTCCTCTCCCACAGCCAGGGGGGGCTCCAGTATAACCCAGTATAACCCAGTATAACCCAGTAGTAACCCAGTATAACCCAGTATAACCCAGTATAGCCCAGTATAACCCAGTATAACCAATTCCAATACACTCCCAGCCTATCCCCAATCCATTCCCAGTACAAACCAGTATATCCCAGTATAACTTACATGCTTTGCCTGTTCAGCGATCTCGGCCGGGCTCCTCTCCACAGCCAGGGGGGCTCCAGTATAACCCAGTATAACCCAGTATAACCCAGTATAACCCAGTATAACCCCATACAATCAATTCCAGTCCATTCCCCAGTATAGTCCCAGTATAAACCAGTATAACTTACATGCTTGGCTTGCTCTGCGATCTCTGCGGGGCTCCTCTCCCACAGCCAGGGGGGCTCGGGGGGGCCCGGTGGGGTCCCTCGGGGGGTCCCTCGGGGGGTGGGGGAGGGGCCTCGGGGCCTCGGGGGGGTCCCCTTGGGGGTGGGGGGGGGGAGGGGCTGCCGGGGGAACCCCCCGAGGAGGAGGAGGGGGAGACGGGGGCTGGAGCCGGTCATCCTGCCCGAGGGCACCTGTGGAAAAGCAATAATTTGGGGTGAATCCAGCGATTTTGGGAAAAATTCCAAAAAATTTGGGGGATTTGGGGGAAATTTTGGGTTTTTAGGGGAAAATTTGGGGTTTTGTGGGGGGAAAATTTGGGGTTTTTGGGGGTTTTTTTAGAGGGTTTTAGGGGGGAAATTTGGGATTTTGTTGGGGAGGGTTTGAAAGGGAAAATTGGGGATGTCGGGGGCGAGAAAATGGACGAATTTTGGGAAACATTGGGAATTTTTAATGGATTTTGGGGGATTTTATGGATTTTGGGGGATTTTGGGGGGGATTTTTGGGGGATTTTGAGGGGTTTTAGGGGGGTTTGGGTACCCCAGGGCTGGAGCCGGTCATCCTGCCCGAGGGCACCTGGGGAAAAGCAAAATTTGGGGTGAATTCCAGCGATTTTGGAGGAAAATTGCCCAAAAAATCTGGGATTTTTTGGGGGAAATTTTGGGGTTTATTAGGAGAAAAATTTGGGTTTTTAGGGCAAAAATTGGGGATTTTAAAAGGGGTTTTTTTTAGGTGGTTTTGAAGGGAGAAAATTGGGAATTTTGGGGGAGAAATTTGGGAGTTTTGGGGGAGAAATTTAAGGATTTTGAGAAAATTGGGAAATTTGAATGGATTTTGAGGCATTTTATGGGGATTTTGGGGGATTTTAAGGAGATTTTGGGGGGATTTTGAGGGGGTTTTAGGGACCCCGGGGAGACAGGGCTGGAGCCGCCCTCATCCTTCCCAAGGGCTCACCTGGGGGAAAAGCAAAATGTTGGGGTGAATTTCAGCGGATTTTGGGAAAATTCCAAAAAATTTATA
>JBBFKN010000204.1:0-81768 GCA_039654755.1 Calcarius lapponicus
AGGAGAGGATGGGTGCTGGGGAAGATGGAACAGGAAAGCCTTATAGATATGATTGTCTGGCAAAAGATTTGGAGAACACAGAAACTATAAGTGAGATTGAAATGAAAGCAAGCTCTGAGATCCCTCAGTTACTGAACAACTGGAAAACAATGGTGTGGCTGGCTGAAGGTGATCCCCTTTGGATGGAACAACACCCTCTGCTTGCAGACAGCTCCAAGGGGCAGAGCAGACCCTGCTGGCTTGGCAGAAGGGCCAAAGAGGAGTTTTTAGGGTTTAAAATGTAACCCAGGATGGTGATGTAATGATTCTTATAGGCTGTATGGAAATGCTGTAGGATTTGTATCTTGGACTAGATTGGTTAGTGAGAATGAGAATATTCAACACAGAAGAAGATTTATTGTGTTGGAACGGGAAACTTTGCACTCTTGCCTTTTTTACTCCACTTACGCTCTTACTCTTCTACACTCTCACCCTCTCATCCTCTCTCCCCTCTCTTCTCTCAGCCCTGCTCTGAGCTGTGCCTGGCAGCTCCCAGCAGCTCCCTGCACTTGACCCTTTGCAATAAACCCCAGGTTCCATGACCAGAAGAAGATTTATTGAATTGGAAAGGGAACCTCACTCTCTCATCGTGTTTACCACTCTCTTGCCTTCTTTCTCTTTACCACTCTCTTAATTCTTTTGGGGCCTGCTCTGAGCTTGTGCCTGCAGCTCCAAACAAGGCCTCTGCACTTGGCCCTTTGCAATAAACCCCAAATTCCATCACCTGGCTGCCAGAGATCTCTCGTCTCTGTCTATCCCAGCCCTCCTACCCCCTGACGGATGGGGAGGGGGATGCAGCCCCCCCACTCCAGCCCAGCCCCTCCAAAAAGCTGATCCTCTCTAATATCATCCTGACCATTGAGAAGCTACCAACCAGCATTAGCCTTTTAAACTAAAGAAAGAGGGCTCCCCCCCTCCTTAATGACATCTAAACCCCAGCCCCTACCTGCTCACCACCTCGCTCACTCGCCCCTTCCCCGCCGGGCTTGATGCCGGGCAAGGATTTTTTGTCGCCCCAAAGCCGTCTGGGAATCCATCGGTGAAATAGGGATCCTCCTCCAGCTCCCTGCGCGGGGGTCAGCGTCAGGGGGGTGGGCAGAGGGTGGGGGGCACCCCCTGGCCCTGCCCCAGTGCCCCCCTCGCTCACAGCCCCGTCCTCCTCGGTGTCCGTCTCGGGGGGCCCCGCGCTCCTCGGGGCCGCGCTGCAGGTACGCCCTGGCCTCCAGGTTCCTCAGCACCAGGTTGTGAGCCACGTGCTCGTGGGGCTTCCTCAGCAGCTCCTCGAAGAGCCCTCAGGCTGGCCAGGCTGATCTGGGCACGGCCAGCAGGGTCAGAGCCACCCCTGCAGGCTGGCCAGGCTGATCTGGGCACGGCCAGCATGGTCAGACAGAGCCCTGCAGGCTGGCCAGGCTGATCTGGGCATGGTCAGAATGGTCAGAGCCATCCTGCAGGCTGGCCAGGCTGATCTGGGCATGGTCAGAATGGTCAGAGCCACCCCTGCAGGCTGGCCAGGCTGATCTGAGCACGGCCAGCATGGTCAGAGCCATCCCTGCAGGCTGGCCAGGTTGATCTGGGCATGGTCAGAGCCATCCCTGCAGGCTGGCCAGGCTGATCTGGGCACGGTCAGAGCCATCCCTGCAGGCTGGCCAGGGCTGATCTGGGCACGGGCCAGAATGGTCAGAGCCACCCCTGCAGGCTGGCCAGGCTGATCTGGGCACGGCCAGAATGGTCAGAGCCACCCCTGCAGGCTGGCCAGGGCTGATCTGGGCACGGCCAGAATGGTCAGACCCCATCTCTGCAGGCTGGCCAGGCTGATCTGGGCACGGTCAGAGCCACCCCTGCAGGCTGGCCAGGCTGATCTGGGCACGGCCAGCATGGTCAGAGCCATCCCTGCAGGCTGGCCAGGCTGATCTGGGCACAACCAGCAGGGTCAGAGCCATCCCTGCAGGCTGGCCAGGCTGATCTGGGCACGGCCAGAATGGTCAGACCCATCCCCTGCAGGCTGGCCAGGCTGATCTGGGCATGGTCAGAGCCATCCCTGCAGGGTGGCCAGGCTGATCTGGGCACGGCCAGCAGGGTCAGAGCCACCCCTGCAGGCTGGCCAGGCTGATCTGGGCACGGTCAGAGCCACCCCTGCAGGCTGGCCAGGCTGATGGGCACGGCCAGAATGGTCAGAGCCACCCCTGCAGGCTGGCCAGGCTGATCTGGGCACGGTCAGAGCCATCCCTGCAGGCTGGCCAGGCTGATCTGGGCACGGCCAGCAGGGTCAGAGCCCTGGCACTGCCAGCCCAGCCCAGCCCAGGTGAGCTCACCTCGTCGCTCAGGTGGTCGCAGCGCTCGATGAGCTGCGCCCGCAGGGGGTGGGGGGCGTCCCCGGGGGTCTCGGGGTGCCGGTGGGGCCCCAGCAGGAACAGGACCAGGCGGTGGAGCAGGGCGGGAGAGCGGAGCTGCCTCACGGTGCCCGTCAGCACGGCCGTGGCGCCCAGCACGGCCAGCTCCGACCTGCGGGGTGCGAGAGGGGGTTGTCAGGGAAAAAGGGGGAACCCCCCCTGCTCTTGGCTCCAAGGGGGTCCTGAGGGGCAGAAAGCCCCAGCTGGGGTCAGGGGAAAGGGGAACCCCCCCACTCCTGGCTCTGAGGGGGTCCCCAATCCTGCTGGGGTTGGGGGTGGTTGTCCAGGGAAAAGGGGAACCCCAATCCTGGATTCCGAGGGGGGTCCCTGAGGAGCAGAACCCCCCAGGCTGGGACTGGGGTGTTTGTCCAGGGACAAGGGGAACCCCAATCCTGGCTCCCAGGGAGTCCTGAGGAGCAGAACCCCCCCAGCTGGGACTGGGGTGTTTGTCCAGGGGAAAGGGGAACCCCCCACCCCTGGATCCGAGGGGGGTCCTGAGGGGCAGAAATCCCCAGCTGGGACTGGGGTGTTTGTCCAGGGAAAAAGGGGAACCCCCTCACTCCTGGCTCTGAGGGGGTCCCTGCTCCAGCTGGGGTTGGGGGGGTTGGTCCAGGAAAAAGGGGAACCCCCAGTCCTGGCTTCCAGGGAATCCTGAGGAGCCGAACCAGCTGGGGTCGAGGTGTTTGTCCAGGGAAAAAGGGGAACCCCCCCTGCTCCTGGCTCTGAGGGGCTCCTGAGGAGCAGAATGCCTCAGCTGGGGTGGGAGGGGGGCTGTCCAAGGAAAAGGGGAACCCCAATCCTGGCTCCTGAGGGGGTCCTGAGGAGCAGAACCCCCCACATGGGGTCAGGGTGGCTGTCCAGGGAAAAAGGGGGAACCCCCCCACTCCGGCTCCTGAGGAGCAGAACGTCCCAGCTGGGGTTGGGGTGGTTGTCCAGGAAAAAGGGGAACCCCCCCACTGCTGAGGGGGGTCCCGAGGAGCAGGGGGTCCCGGGGTCACTCACATCTGCAGGAGCTGCGGCTGCAGGGTGCCCTGGAAGAACTTCTCCTCCACGGCCTGGCCGATGGCATCAGCCACGAGCTGGGGGGGGGAGAAAAGGGCTGAGGAGAGTGGGGACCCCCCCAGGACAAGGCACAGCCTTAAATTGCACCCCAGGAGGTTTAGGTGGGATTAGGAAAAATTTCTCCACAGAAAAGGTGATGGGATGTTGGAATGGGGCTGCCCAGGTGGAGTCGCCATCCCTGGAGGTGGCACCCGGTGACAAGGTGGGGATCGGGCACCAATTAACTCCCAGATTAATGAACCCCGTGCTTCTCACCGGGTGGGCGCCCAGCACCAGCTCATCCAGGAAATCCAGCCATGCCAGGAACTCTGCCAGGCTCTCCTTGCCCGGGAAGCCCGCCGTCCCCAGCGCCGTCCCCCTGCGACCTGCGCGGCACGGAGAGCGTGCGGCTGCGGCACCGCCCGGGTGGCACCCGGCACCCCCAGCCTGGCACCCCCTCACCTCCAGCTGGCCCTGTCCATGCCGAGCACATCAGCAGGGTCGGTGCCGGCGGGCACGGCGCTGTAGAGGTCACAGAGGTGCCCCACGAGCAGCTGGCACAGGGCAGTGCCCCGCGCCAGGCAGGTGGCGGCCGCCTCCTGGGGCAGCCCCGCCAGCAGCAGCACGTTCTCCCGAGCCCTCAGCGCCAGCCGGCTCTTCTGCGAGGAAGAGGAGGAGGGCACGGGGCTGGCCACAGGCCTGGCAGTGCCCTCTGCCCCTGAGGTGCCACCCCGGAGGCCGTACCTTGCTCCTGCACAGCGCCACCAGGCAGGTGACGAGGTTGCTGTCCCTGCGTGCCGGGGAGGGCTGGGCAGGAGGGGAGCTGGCACCGGTGCCCAGAGGGTGCTCCAAACCCTCTGACCTGCACGTGGAGCCAGCAGAGGTGCCCAGAGGGTGCTCCAAACCCTTGGAGCTGGCACTGGTGCCCAGAGGGTGCTCCAAACCCTCGGAGCTGGCACCGGTGCCCAGAGGGTGCTCCAAACCCTCTGCCCTCGGGGTGGAGCTGACAGAGGTGCCCGGGGATGCTCCAAACGCTCGGAGCTGGCAGTGGTGCCCGGGGGGATGTTCCAAACCCTCTGCCCTGGGGGTAGAAATGGCAGAGGTGCCCAGGGGATGCTCTAAAATGCTCTTCCCTGGGCATGGAGCTGGCAGTGGTGCCCAGGGGATGCTCCAAATGCTCGGAGCTGGCAGAGGTGCCCGGAGGATGTTCCAAATGCTCTTCCCTGGGGTAGAAAATGGCAGAGGTGCCCAAGGGATGCTCCAAACCCTCTGCCCTGGGGGTAGAAATGGCAGAGGTGCCCAAGGGATGTTCCAAACCCTCTGCCCTCGGGGTGGACCTGGCAGAGGTGCCCGGGGGATGCTCCAAACCCTCTTTCCTGGGGCTCTCCGGAGCTCTCCTCCCGTTCAGGACGCTCTTTCCCTGGAGAGGAAGAGGAGCAGCAAAGCATTGCAGCCATCACCTTCCTCCTCCTCCTCCTCCTCACCCCGAGGGGCTTTGTGGCAGGGAGGAGGCTGCAAAGGGGGCCCACAACCCCACCTGGGGGAGCCCAAACCCCACTGGGGACCCCACCTGCAGGATGTAGGGCAGCAGGCTGGGATCCTGCTGGATCTTGGAGCAGAGCACGGTGGTGAACTGCACCTCCTCCCTCTCGGTGCCAGAGCCCAGGCGGTCCCCGCTGAGCTGGAGCAGCTTCTGGGGGGCAGGGGAGGGCATGTGGGGGTGCTGGGGGTGTCACCTGTGGGTGTCACCCCTTGGGGACAGTGGCAGCTCACCTGCACGGGCCGGTGCACGTTGAGGTAGTGCAGGAGCGGGTGCTGCAGCTGCCCCAGCAGGCGGCTGAAGAAGAGCAGGACCTGCTGCCTCATCCCGGGGGGATACTGGGACAGGGACATGGGGACAGCAATCAGCCACATGCCCTGATCTCCCTGTAAATCATCCCAATATCTGTGTGCCAGGTATTTTTAAAAAACCCCTTCCTGTGCAAGCAGGGATGTGCTGAAGCTCCCAGAAAGGATCCCAGTGGGGAAATTGAGACCCCAAGACCCTCCCAAAAAAGCCAAGTTTTCCTCACAAAAACCCAATTTCCCCCCAAAAAAGGCCAATTTTTCAAAAAAAAAACCCCCAAGCCCTGTGACCGTCTCCCACTTCACAAACTCTCATTCTCTGTAAAAATGCTCCAAAATTCGAATTATTGAGGGGCACCAGGTACAGCAGCTGGGAAAGGCTGCGGGTTCGAGGGATTTTCCCGATTCCCTGGCTCACCTCTGCCTTTCCCAGCGTTCCCAGAGTTTCCAGGAGTTTGTGCTGCATGCAGCAGGAACTCGAGGCACGGCCCCGTGTCCCCCGGCGGGCGCTGCCGCTCCTCGTGCACCAGGATGTCCAACATCTGCCGCAGGCGCCACGGGATGTCCGTCTGTCGCGCCGGGACACTCTCGTCTGTGGGGTCAGGGGATTTGGGATTTGGGGTTTGGGGATCAGAGATTGGGGATTCAGGGATTGGGGATTCAGGGATTGGGGATTTGGGGGTCCAACATCTGCCGCAGGCGCCACGGGATGTCTGTCTGTCGCACCGGGACGCTCTCGTCTGCGGGGTCAGGGATTTGGGATCAGGGATTTGGGGATTTCAGGGGTTTGGGGATTCAGAGATCAGGGATTCAGGTATCTGGGATTGGGAGATTGGGGGATTTGGGGGTCCAACATCTGCCACAGGAGCCACGGGATGTCCGTCTGTCGCGCCGGGACGCTCTCGTCTGTGGGGGTCAGGGATTTGGGATTTGGGGTTCGGGGATCAGAGATTGGGGATTGGGGGATTCAGGGGTTCGGGGATCAGAGATTGGGGATTGGGGATTCAGGGGTTTGGGGATTCAGGGTTTGGGGATTCAGGGATTGGGGGATTTGGGGGTCCAACGTTTGCTGCAGGCGCCACGGGATGTCCGTCTGTCGCGCCGGGACGCTCTCGTCTGCGGGGGTCAGGGATTTGGGATCGGGGATTTGGGGATTCAGGAGTTTGGGGATTCAGAGTTCAGTGGTTCAGGGATCTGGGATTGGGGGATTTGGGGGTCCAATGTTTGCTGCAGGCGCCACGGGATGTCCGTCTGTCGCACCGCAACGCTCTCATCTGCGGGGTTTGGGGATTTGGGATCGAGGATTCGGGATTTGGGGATTCAGGGATTTGGGGGTTCAGAGATCGGGGATCCACGGATTCAGGGATTCAGGGGTTCAGGGTTTCAGGGATTCAGGGATCTGAGATTTGGGGATACTGGGATTTAGGGGTTCAGGGATTTGGGATTTGGGGATATTGGGGTTCAGGGATTTGGGAATTCAGGGATTTGGGGATTCAGAGATAAGGGATTCAGGGATTCCGGAGATCAGGGATTTGGGGGTCTGGGAATTCAGGGATATCGGGGTTCAGGGATCTGGGATTGGGGGATTTGGGGATCCAGGGATTCAGAGGATGAGGGATTTGGGGATTCGGGTATTCAGAGATTCAGGGATACCAGGATTCGGGGGTTCAGGGATCCAGGGATTCAGGGGTTCAGGGATACAGGGATTTGGGGATCCAGGGATTCAGGGGTTCAGGGACTCAGAGACCTAGGGATTTGGGGAATCAGGGACTGGGCATTCAGGGATTTGGGAATTCAAGGATTCAGGTATCTGGGGATTTGAAGATTCCGTAGGAATCCGAGATTCAGGGTTCCAGGTATTCAAGGATGGGGGGCTGTGGCGGGGCTCTCCCGGGCACAGCCCCGGGGAGGTGCCAGCCGTGCCAGCGGGGTTCTGCCAGGGGCTTTCCCTGATCCGTGCCATCCCTAAATCCTGCTCCTCCGGAGCGGGCACGACGCTAGATGGCAATGTGAGGATGGAGCAGCTGCTTCCGCTCCGGCCTAGGACGCTGCCGGACATCCCGCTCCTCCCGCCGCCCGTTCCGTTCCCCCGGTGGGGCACCGGAGACCCCCGGCAGAGCCGGCACCGGGACCCGCCGGGGAGCTGGGGCCGGAGCTCTGCCGGGGTTACCGGAGGGACGCGTCCCAGCCTGTGCCGGGAGTGTCCCCACCCACCCCAAACCCTCCGTGCCGACCCGCCGCGCGCTGCCGGGGGGCTCGGGGGGCTGCGCAGGGCAGAGACCCCCGGTGGGTGAATCCTGCCGGGCTTTGGGAAGGGGGTCCCGTCCCGTCCCCACGTGCCAGGGCAGCCACGGCGCACCGGGGTCCTGCCCCAGGGCGCGGGGTCGCGTCTCAGGGGGCAGAGATTTGTCCCGGGACACGGCGTCCTGTCCCGGGACAGGTCCCCTGCCCCTGGCCCCAGGGCACAGGATCATTCCTAGGCCGGGGACCCCGCTTGAGGACACAGGGACCCTCTCCAAAGCCACACGGTCCCTTCCCAGGATATGGGATCGTGTCCCAGGGAATGGGGTTCTCTCCTAGAGCACTGCGACCTCCCCTCCTTGGGCACAGAGACCTTATTCCCGTTTTTAGGACACCCTGTTTTCGCACACAAGGACCTCTCTTAGGACACGACAAGTCTGTTCCCACACCACAAGGACTTTATTCCCACCTGAGACCCCATCCCGGGGAAGAAGGACTCCATCCCGGGAAACACGGAGCCCATCCCGGGAAACACGGAGCCCATCCCGGGACAAAGCACCCCAAGCCCGGGGCACCGGGACCCTCTCCCCGCACCCCACGCACCTGTAGCCTCCAGGTAGTAGCCGGTGATGCCGCTCCAGTGCTCGGTGAAGGCTTCCAGCAGGTCCACGCTGGGTTCCCGCTGCTCACACCGGGAGCGGGGTCAGGGGGGCACGGAACCCCCATTCCCGGTCCCGTTCCCGGTTCCCGGTCCCGTTCCTCCCGCGTCCCCCCCGGTCCCGCTCACCGTCTCCACCGCCTGCTGCAGCAGCGCTCCCAGCCGGCTCAGCATGGCTGGGACCCCGCACGGCCCCGGCACCGGCACCGGCACCGGCTCCGCTCCGGCCCCGGCCCGGCCCCGCCCCGCACGGTCCCGCCCGCCCGGTCCCGCCCCCGGCGGCTCCGCTGCCGCTCCCGGGATGGGCCGGGCTGGCGGCGGGACGGGCGGGGGACGGAGGGGTTGGGAAGGTGCCGCAGAGCTAAAATTGCTCCGCGGGCCGTTCTGGGTGGGGTTGGACCCAGGGCACCGGGATGGGAGCAAACCCCACTCACACGGGGTGAGGCATCGACCCACGCTGGATGGAAGCCCACAAAGCCCTTCAACCGGGATGGGGACTGACCCCACAAACCCCTTCACCGGGATGGGGACTGACCCCACAAACTTTCCGTGGGATCGGGATTGACCCCATAAACCCCTTCACTGGGATGGGGACTGACCCCACAAACCCCTTCAACCGGGATGGGGACTGACCCCACAAACCCCTTCAAGTGCAATGGGGATTGACCCCACAAACCCCTTCACCGGGATGGGGACTGACCCCACAAACCCCTTCAACCGGGATGGGGACTGACCCCACAAACCCCTTCAATGGAATGGGGATGGACCCCCACAAACCCCTTCACCGGGATGGGGACTGACCCCACAAACCCCTTCACCGGGATGGGGACTGACCCCACAAACCCCTTCACCGGGATGGGGACTGACCCCACAAACTTTCCGTGGGATCGGGATTGACCCCATAAACCCCTTCAACCGGGATGGGGACTGACCTCACAAACCCCTTCACCGGGATGGGGATGAACCCCACACCTTCCTTGGGATCAGGACTGACCCCACAAACTCCTTCACCAGGATGGGGATGAACCCCACACCTTCCTTGGGATCAGGACTGACCCCACAAACTCCTTCACCAGGATGAACCCCACACTCACCAGGATAAGGACAAGGACACCCCCTTTTCCTATCTCACCCTTTCCCATTAAAACCCCAATTTTATGACTTTTTTTTTTTTTAATTCTCTCTAAAAATAAAAAATAATATTTCTCCAATCAAAACCAAGCCCTGACAAGCGCAGCTGTTGGAAAAGCACCCAGGGCCCAGCCCGGGTCCCGCTGACTGCAGGGATGGGCAATCGGATCCCTCCCAAATAAATCTGTGTCCCCCGGGGTTTATCCAAACCCATCCCTGAAATTCGGGGTGGGCCCACGCTGGGGACAGAGCCAGCAGCTCCTGAAGTTGTGCACCCCAAAAAGGAGGGGGGGATGCAGCAGGGAGAGGCAGGAGAGCCCCGGCTGGGGAGCTGATATGTGCGCATCGAGTATATCTGGATACAAAAATAGATGTGCGTAGTGGTAGCGTGGATACTGGAGGGTAAAAGTCGAATTCCAGGCTGATCCCAGGCTGGTCCTGCACGATCTACGCACGGCCCGACGTTCTCTGGGAGACTCCGTGATGCTCACATCGCAGATTTCATCTCCCACTCCTGGATAAATTAAATTGGAGGTGTCAATCCCTCATTTTCCTGTTCTGTAGGATTCCCTAAACCCTTCTGTCCTGGATTGCCAAGCAAATTGTGTTCTATTTGCTATCTGCATGGCAGTTGGCTGCTGTTCAGTGGGCAGTTTTCCTTATCTCTTCCACACCTGGAAGAGTGTGGAAAAACTCCTCCCTCTGGGGGGACATCTGCTGATAAGAGGCCATTGAATGTCACTGCAGGGCTGATAAGAACTCCAGCATCCCACTGGGAGATGTGAGCCCGAGAGGAGGAGCCAAGCATTCCTGCCTGGATAGAATCTGGAGGTTCTGGAACACCAGCCAAGCATTCCTGCCTGGATAGAATCTGGAGATTCTGGAACACCAGCCAAGCATTCCTGCCTGGATAGAATCTGGAGGTTCTGGAACACCAGCCAAGCATTCCTGCCTGGATAGAATCTGGAGGTTCTGGAACACCAGCCAAGCATTCCTGCCTGGATGGAATCTGGAGGTTCTGGAACACCAGCCAAGCATTCCTGCCTGGATAGAATCTGGAGATTCTGGAACACCAGCCAAGCGTTCCTGCCTGGATAGAATCTGGAGATTCTGGAACACCAGCCAAGCATTCCTGCCTGGATAGAATCTGGAGATTCTGGAACACCAGCCAAGCATTCCTGCCTGGATAGAATCTGGAGGTTCTGAACACCAGCCAAGCATTCCTGCCTGGATAGAATCTGGAGGTTCTGGAACACCAGCCAAGCATTCCTGCCTGGATAGAATCTGGAGGTTCTGGAACACCAGCCAAGCATTCCTGCCTGGATAGAATCTGGAGATTCTGGAACACCAGCCAAGCATTCCTGCCTGGATAGAATCTGGAGGTTCTGGAGCACCAGCCAAGCATTCCTGCCTGGAGAGAATCTGGAGGTTCTGGAACACCAGCCAAGCATTCCTGCCTGGATAGAATCTGGAGATTCTGGAACACCAGCCAAGCATTCCTGCCTGGATAGAATCTGGAGGTTCTGGAACACCAGCCAAGCATTCCTGCCTGGATAGAATCTGGAGATTCTGGAACACCAGCCAAGCATTCCTGCCTGGATAGAATCTGGAGGTTCTGGAACACCAGCACGGCTTCTCCCCTGGATTCCCCAGAGGAACAGCAGCTGCCTCTTCCCCTGGAGCTTCAGAGCAGACTCCACCCTTCTCCAGGATCCCTGCTCCAGCAGAGCCACCCCTGACACTGCAGGAGGCTGAGCCACAATTCCAATGGGGCTGTGCCAGCACCCTGACCCACAGGGTGTCAGGCTGGGTTCTGACTCTGCCAGTGTTGGTTTAGTTCACTGCATTGCTTGTTTTATCTTTTATCTTTATCTTTTTATAGCAATTCGAAGGCAGGGGGTGTCACAGACATCTCTTATGAAAAATCCTTTCCTTAGGATTTTTCCTCCTGAGAAGCTGAGAGGCCTCAGGAACAAAATGTAAGCAATGGTTATCTGCTGCTGTGGAATGCAACAGGTGCATCTGGGATTGGTCTCATGTGGTTGTTTCTAATTCATGGCCAGTCACAGCCCAGCTGGCTCAGACTCTCTGTCCAAGACACAAACCTTTGTTATCATTCTTTCTTTTTCTATTCTTAGTCAGCCTTCTGATAAAATCCTTCCTTCTATTCTTTTAGTATAGTTTTAATATAATATATACCATAAAATAATAAATCAAGCCTTCTGAAAACATGGAGTCAGATCCTCGTCTCTTCCCTCATCCTCAAAGCCCTGTGACACAGTCACAGAGGGGGTTTTACATTTTTCCATTTCAGGGGAGGCTCCTGCCTTCCTCAGTGACACCTGGCTTTCCAAACCCAGACACTTGATCCAGAATTACCTTTGTCTTCCTCATCACATTTCCCTTTCCCGCCACGACCGGGGACGCCGGCGGCCTCAGGGCACTCCTGGCTGACGTGGTGCGCTTCAGCAGCGGCCTGAGGAACGATCCCTGAGGGAAAAACAGCAGGAAAAGGGTCAGAGGCGCCCTCCAAACCTCGCCATGCCTGTCATTGAGGGGATCCTTTCATTCAAACGTTGGTGTTCCCCACCTCGAGCCAGCCGAGCCGGCGGTGGCAGCGATGTGACCCCTGAGGGACCTCCCGAGGGCCAGCAGGTTCATCTCGGAGCCGGCTCTCAGCCTGCCCTGCACGGCCCTCTGCAGCTGCCCTGCCTGCTGCTCCGGCTTGGGAAAGGCTCTGTGCCCTGCAAGGACAGAGGGAGTGCCCGGTCAGGAGTGGAAGTTCCTCACCCCGGAGTGGGCAGTGCCCAGCTCAGAGTGGGCAGTGCCCAACCCCAGAGTGGGCAGTGCCTGACTCCAGTGCGGGCAGTGATTGACCCCAGAGTGGGCAGTGACTGACCCAGAGTGGGAAGTTCCTGACCTCAGAGTGGGCAGGGCCCAGCCAGGAGTGGGCAGTGCCCGGCCACAGAGTGGGAAGTTCCTGACCCCAGAGTGGGCAGTGCCTGGCCAGGAGTGGGCAGTGCCCAACCCCAGAGTGGGCAGTGCCTGACTCCAGAGTAGGCAGTGCCAGCCCAGAGTGGCCACAGAGTGGGCAGTGCCTGACTCAGAGTGGGCAGTGCCCAGCCAGGAGTGGGAAGTTCCTGACCCCAGAATGGGCAGTGCCCAACCCCAAAGTGGGCAGTGCCAGCCCAGAGTGGCCACAGAGTAGGCAGTGCCTGACCCAGAGTGGGCAGTGCCCGGCCAGGAGCGGGCAGTGCCTGACTCCAGAGTGGGCAGTGCCCGACCCCAAAGTGGGCAGTGCCAGCCCAGAGTGGCCACAGAGTGGGCAGCGCCTGACTCCAGTGTGGGCAGTGCCTGACCCCAGAGTGGGCAGTGCCCAGCCAGGAGTGGGCAATGCCTGACCTCAGAGTGGGCAGTGCCAGGCCCAGAGTGGGCCATGCCCAGCCAGGAGTGGGCAGTGCCTGGGCCCAGAGTGGGCAGTGCCCAGCCCAGAGTGGGCAGTGCCCAGCCAGGAGTGGGCAGTGCCTGACCCCAGAGTGAGAAGTTCCTGACCTCAGAGTGGGCAGTGCCCAGCCAGGAGTGGGCAGTGCCCAGCCCAGAGAGGGCAATGCCTGACTCCAGTGTGGGCAGTGCCCAGCCCAGAGTGGGCCATGCCCAGCCAGGAGTGGGCAGTGCCCAACCCCAGAGTGGGCAGTGCCTGACTCCAGAGTAGGCAGTGCCAGCCCAGAGTGGCCACAGAGTGGGCAGTGCCTGGCCCAGAGTGGGCAGTGCCCGGCCAGGAGTGGGCAGTGCCCAACCCCAGAGTGAGCAGTGCCTGGCCAGGAGCTGAGCGTGACTGACCCCAGAGCGGGCAGTGCCCACTGTAGGCAGTGCCCGGCCAGGAGTGGGCAGTGCCTGACTCCAGAGTGAGAAGTTCCCGACCCCAGAGTGGGCAGTGCCCACTGTAGGCAGTGCCCAGCCAGGAGTGGGCAGTGCACAACCCAGAGTGGGCAGTGCCCAGCCCCAGAATGGGCAGTGCCTGGCCTCAGAGTGCAGAAATCTGCTCTCTGTTGACAGAATTTTGTATTTGCTGGGAAATGCCCCAAGAAAGTCAGGAATGATGCATCTGACTCCATGTTCTCATTACTTTATAATACTGTATTATATTAAAGAAGATAATACAGTATTATATTCTATATAATATAAAAATAAAGAAAACTATACTAAAGAAAACAGAGAGGACACTTACAGAAGGCTAAAAAGATAATAATGAAAACTTGTGACTCTTTCCAGAGTCCTGACACAGCTTGGCTCTGAGAGGCCAAAGAGTGAAAACAACTCCCAGCAGAATCCAATGGAACAATCACCTGTGGGCAAACAATCTCCAAACACATTCCAAAGCAACACAACACCGGAGAAGCAAATGAGATAAGAATTGTTTTCATTTTCTCTGAGGTTTCTCAGCTTCCCAGGAGAAAAGTCCTGGGCGAAGGGATTTTTTTAGAGAATGTGAACGCCACAACGGAGCGAGTAAATTATTTTTTGTCTTTTTAAAAAGGAAAAAAGCTCAGAAGTTTCTCTCTTTAATTGGGTAAAACAACACTTGATAGGACTTTGGGGACTTTCATTCAATCTTAAGGATAGCCAATTGGACAGAAGCTAAAAAGTCTCGCTTAAACAATTTACTAGAAAAAGAAGAGAACAAGAGAACTGATGATTTTTGTAGGGTGTTTTACTAGGAGCGAGAGCTTTTTGCCCTCAGCTCGGGCTTTCTCTGTAAAGAGCTGTTATTTTGCCTTCTATTAAAACTTTCCTTTTCTAACACTACTACAGAAGCTACCTTGCTGATTTTATGCTATTTTAGGTGTGAAATATTTCTCTGAGAGCTCCCAAGACCTGGCAGGAAGAGATGATAACACCCCCAGAGCCCCCGAGTGCTCCTACCGACGAGGCCATCGAGCCCTTCCCGCGCGCCGCTCCTCTGGGGCAGGGGCAGGGTGTGCTGGGACAGGCACAAATCCCGGCTCTGCAGCCTGGGGCTGTCCTGGGCCAGCTGGGCACTGGCAGGCCTGGCCCGGAGAGCTGCGGGTGCTGAGGAGGGAGGGAACGGGAGGCACGGTCAGGAGGAAGGGCAGGGAGGTGGTGGGGAGGAAGGGAAATGGAGGGAGAGGAGAGGAGAGGAGAGGAGAGGAGAGGAGAGGAGAGGAGAGGAGAGGAGAGGAGAGGAGAGGAGAGGAGAGGAGAGGAGAGGAGAGGAGAGGAGAGGAGAGGAGAGGAGAGGAGAGGAGAGGAGAGGAGAGGAGAGGAGAGGAGAGGAGAGAAGAGAAGAGAAGAGAAGGTGGGAAGGAAGGGGGAGAGAGGATAAGGAAGGGAAGAGGAGGGAGGATGAGGAGGAAGGGAAGTGGAGGGAGGGTCTGGAGGAAGAGAAAGGATGATCAGGAGGAAGAGAGGAGGAAGGGAAGAGAAAGGGTGATCAGAAGGAAGGGGAAGGAGGGTGAGGAGAGAGGGTCAGGAGGAAGAGCAGGGGAAGGATGGTGGGGAGGAAAGGCAGGGGGATGGAGGAGAAGAAGGAAAGAAGAGGGAGGGTCCAGAGGAAGGGAAGGGAAGGGAAGGGAAGGGAAGGGAAGGGAAGAGAAGGGAAGGGAAGGGAAGGGAAGGGAAGGGAAGGGAAGGGAAGGGAAGGGAAGGGAAGGGAAGGGAAGGGAAGGGAAGGGAAGGGAAGGGAAGGGAAGGGAAGGGAAGGGAAGGGAAGGGAAGGGAAGGGAAGGGAAGGGAAGGGAAGGGAAGGGAAGGGAAGGGAAGGGAAGGGAAGGGAAGGGAAGGGAAGGGAAGGGAAGGGAAGGGAAGGGAAGGGAAGGGAAGGGAAGGGGAGAGAGGGTGAGGAGGAAGAGCAGGGGAAGGGAGGTGGGAAGGAAGGGAAGAGAAAGGATGATCAGAAGAAAGGGAAGAGGAGGGAAGGTGAGGAGGAAGAGCAGGGGAAGGATGCTCAGGGGACAGAGCAGAGGAGGGACACTGGAGAGAAAGAGAAGAGAAAGGATGATCAGGAGGAAGAGGAAGAACAGGGGAAGGACACAGAAATCCCATCTCCCATCCCAGCCCGTGGAGCCGGGGCAGGTGAGGACGCCCCGCCGCACCCCTGGCTGGGTCACCCCTCCCCTCTCACCTGCGTGCCCGGGCCGGGGGGCACCGCCCGGGGCGCTGCTGCTGGCACAGCTGGGCACGGCAGACGCGGGTCTCGGGCGCTGCCCCTGCGCTGCCCGGTCCAGGCTCTGCTGCTGCCGGAGGAAGGCCGGGAGAGGCCGGTGGGCAAGGGGGCGGTGGGAGTGGAGTGGATCCCCCCGCGCTGAGGGGCACGAGTGGGGGGCAGAGACCCCCGGCAGGGGTTACCAGCTGCTGCAGCCGCTCCGCGTTGGAGTAGAGATGCTTGGGGGTCTCAGCTGGCGGGGGCTGCCCGAAGGGATCGTCCATGTAGGCGTTGGGGGTGGGCACCCGGCGCAGCAGGAGCCCCCTGAGGGCAGAGGGGTCGCGTTACCCCCGCACCCCACCCGCAGCGGGAGGGCCGGGGGGGTCCCAAGGTCCTTACCCGGCAGCGGGGCGGCTGCTCGGCCTGGGGGGTCGCGGGGGGGGCCCGTGGCCCTTCTTTGGCTCTGCTCCTCCCCTGGCCTGCAGGGTCTTCAGCCACGCTTCCCTTTCCTCGTCCGAACGGGCCTGGGGGGGGCAGGGTCTGGGCTCAGGGGGTGCCCCCGGGGCAGGGTCTGGGCTCAGGGGGCACCTCCAGAGCAGGGTCTGGGCTCAGGGGGCACCTCCAGGGCAGGGTCTGGGCTCGGGGGCACACCCAGGGCAGGGTCTGGGCTCAGGGGGTGCCCCCGGGGCAGGGTCTTGGCTCAAGGGGCACCTCCAGAGCAGGGTCTGGGCTCGGGGGCACACCCAGGGCAGGGTCTGGGCTCAAGGGGCACCTCCAGAGCAGGGTCTGGGCTCAGGGGGCACCTCCAGAGCAGGGTCTGAGCTCAGGGGGCACCTCCAGAGCAGGGTCTGGGCTCAGGGGGTGCCCCCGGGGCAGGGTCTGAGCTCAAGGGGCACCTCCAGAGCAGGGTCTGGGCTCAGGGGGCGCCCCTCTAGACAGGGTCCAGGTTCAGGGGATGTCCCTGCAGCAGGGTCTGGGCTCAGGGGCACACCCAGGGCAGGGTCTGAGCTCAGGGGGTGCCCCTGCAACAGGATCCGGGCTCACGGGTTGTCTGCCAGGGCAGGGTCTGGGCTCAGGGGGCACCTCTGAGGCAGGGTCCAGGCTCAGGGGGTGCCCCCGGCAGTGCCACGGGGGTACCCTGGTGCTCCCTCACCTGCAGCAGGGCGAGCTCCCGGCCGCGCTGGGCGATTCGGATCCGGAGGTTCTGGGGGGATCCGGCGGCCGCCCCGGGGGACACCTCGCAGCCGTCGAGGCGCAGGGCGCACACGGGGCGCTGGGCAGCGCCGGGCTCCGGGAACATGCGCAGGGCTCCGTGCCGGACCGCGCACCACAGGCGCTGCCAGCGACCCCGCAGCCGCACGGCCAGGAACCCTGCGGGCACCCCGCTCAGCGGGCACGGGGGGCATGCGGGCACCCCCCAAAATCCACAAGGGGGGCGAACCCCCCTCGCAGCACCCCCCCGGGGGGAGACACCCCCGAACCCCGACCCTTTGCGGCCCCCACTGGGGACAGCACCCCCAAACCCCGACCCTTTGCAGCCCCCACCGGGGACAGCACCCCCCAAACCCCGACCCTTTGCAGCCCCCCCCGGGGGTGGCACCCCCAGAGCCCCAGCCCGGCACCCCCAAACCCTGGCCCCTCGCAGCCCCCACCTCCTTTGGCGTCCTCTCCGGGCCGCGGGCTGCGGGCGGGGCTCTGCCGGCAGCGGTTCTCATCCTCCTCTTCCTCCTTGCCGAGCTGGGGTGCGGCAGGCTCAGAACCCAGCTCGGTGGGGGGGTCTCAGCCCCCTGCACCCTGACCCCCTCCCCAAAAGGAGCGTGGGATAAGGGGTTGGGGTGTATTCCTAACCCTGACCTCAAAAGGAATGCGGGATTTGGGGTTGGGGTGTATTCCTGCCCCTGACTTCAAAAAGAGGGTGGGATGAAAGGTTGGGGTGTATTCCTGACCCTGGCCTCAAAAGGAGTGTGGGATTTGGGGTTAGGGTGTATTCCTGACCCTGACCCCCTCCTCAAAAGGAGCATGGGATGAGGGGTTGAGGTGTATTCCTGACCCCCCTCCCCAAAGAGCATGGGATAAGGGGTTGGGGTGTATTCCTGACCCCCTCCCCAAAAGGAGCACGGGATTTGGGGTTGAGGTGTATTCCTGACCCTGACCCCCCTCCTCAAAAGGAGCGTGGGATGAGGGATTGGGGTGTATTCTTGACCCTGACCTCAAAAGGAGTGCAGGATTTGGGGTTGGGATGTATTCCTGACCCCTCCCCAAAAGGAGAAGGGGATTTGGGGTTGGGGTGCATTCCTGACCCCCCTCCCCAAAGAGCACGGGATAAGGGGTTGGGGCGTATTCCTGACCCGTCCCCAAAAGGAGAAGGGGATTTGGGGTTGGGGTGTATTCCTGACCCGTCCCCAAAAGGAGAGGGGGATTTGGGGACGGGGTTTATTCCTGGGTGTCCCGGGGGACGAACTCACCCTGCTGAGCCTCGAGGAAGGCGGCGCAGGGACGCTGAGCGCCGCCAGCCCGCTCGGGGCATCGCTGCTCACCTCCTCGATCACCTGCCGAGAGAAACGGGCGGCGCTGCACCCCTCGCTCCGGCTCCACAGCTCAAAACGCTCCTCATAACCCCGAGAAGGGAACCGGGACACACCCCGGGAGCACCGGAGCGGGGCCGTGCCCCCAATTCCCCTGGGGGAATCCATAAAATCAGAGGGTTTTGGGAAAGCTGCAAAAGGCAGGGCTCAGAGACAGCAGAACTGGGATTGGAGCTGAGCAGCAGGCATGAGATTGGTCAGCAGAAAAATTATGTAAAATGTAGAAAAGCAAAGACAAATAGAAGAATGATCTGTGTATTAACGCTTGTCTAGAATAACTCTCTAAGGTACAGAAAAGTTTATCTAGCGAGACATTAGGAAGTTTGAAGCTTAATAATGGAGCTCTGTGCATTGTGTTTTAATGCTTACAAGTATTGTATTCCAAATAAGCAAGCATTGTTTAACCAAAGGTACCTGTGCTTATAGTGGTTGGATAGAACTACTGTCAATGTGCTTTTGCTTTGTGTGATTGGTCAAAAAACTTATAAAGTGAGTTGTAACATTAAGTTCTTAGTCTGTTGCCTGAGATGTGAGCTGCTGGCATCTTCCCATTGTCATAACCATGGAATGAGACTGATGCTCAAGGCAGTTCCACAGCAGCCCTGTCCAGTTTGTGATTTGTACACAGACCCCAGCCGGTGATAAAACTCTTAACCCCAGTGACCCTCTCCACCCCCATCCTGTTTCCACTTCTGTTGGGACTCAGTGCATCCCTCCAGGTGTCCAGAATTGCCAAGGAGACCCTGGCACACAGCCCAGAGCACCAACAAGTTTGATTTTGACCCCTGGAGCAAGTTGCCAGCTTTGTATGAGAGCCTGAACGTCACAGAAGTTTGAATAGTACAATAATAAAATTATCACAGGCTGAAAATGTAGGATGAAAATTTTGGTATGGGCGTTGTGGAGACAAGATGGAGGAACTTGGTGATTTGTACCGAGCCCTCAGGCAGCGGCATCCCCCTGCCCACCCCGCTCCTGCCCGGCTGCAACACCTCCAAACCTTCCTCCAGTCCTCGGCCTGCTGCCGGCTCTGGAAGCCGATGACCAGCACCTCTCCTGCTGCCCCCGTCACCTTCAGGGCGTGCGGCATCTTCTTGCCCCGCTGCTCCTTGGCGGCCACGCGGCAGCCGCGCAGGTCCAGCTCCAGCACGGGCTGCAGGTCAGCGGCGCACCTGAAACACTGAGGGGGGCACGGAAGGGTCAGGGGGGCTCCAAGGGGCACAGAGAGCCCTCCATGCCTGTAGGAGCAATGGTGGGGACAGATGGAGATGAGAGATCTCTACAGCCAGGTGGTGGAATTTGGGGTTTATTGCAAAGGGTCAAGTGCAGGGAGCTGCTGGGAGCTGCCAGGCACAGCTCAGAGCAGGCCCGAGAGAGAGAAAGAGAGGTAAAGAGAGTGGGAAAGAGGATGAGAGAGAGAGAGGTTCCCTTTCCAATGCAAAAAATCTTCTTCTGGTCATGGAATCTGGGGTTTATTGCAAAGGGCCAAGTGCAGGGTCTTGCTGGGAGCTGCCAGGCACAGCTCAGAGCAGGGCTGAGAGAAGAGAGGGGGAGAGAGGGTGAGAGGGTGAGAGAGTAAAAGGGCAAGAGAGCAAAAGGGGGTACCAGGATGAAGTTCCCATTACAACACAATAAATCTTCTTCTGTGCTGAATATTCTCATTCTCGCTAACCAATCTAGTACAAGATACAAATCCTACAGCATTTCCATACAGCCTATAAGAATCACTACATTACCATCCTGTGTTACATTTCAAACCCTAAAAACTCCTCTTTGGGCCCTTCTGCCAAGCCAGCAGGGTCTGCTCTGCCCCTTGGAGCTGTCTGCAGGCAGAGGGTGTTGTTCCATCCAAAGGGGATCACCTTCAGTGGCCACACCATTGTTTTCCAGTTGTTCAGTAACTGAGGGATCTCAGAGCTTGCTTTCATTTCCATCTCCCTTACAGTTTCCATATTCTCAAACTCTTTTGCCAGACAATCATATTTACCAGGCTTTCCTGTCTCAAATTCCCCCTCCATGCCTCCATCCACCCTCCTCACCAGCAGCGCGTGCTCCCGGACGATGAAGAGCTGCTTCGCCCACTGCCCGAGCCAGCGCTTCCTCCAGAGGAACCCGCACAGCTGCGGCTCGGGGCGCCCGGGGGGCTCGGCCTCGGCGCTGGAGCGCAGGTAATGAGCCCGGTCCTTCATCCCTTCCTCCTCCTCCTCCTCTTGCTCCTCTCCGTACGACTCGTAGTGGCTGCTGTCGCTGTCGCCGCCGCCTGGCAGCGGGGATGGGGTCAGGGCTGGGAGGCTGGGGGGCGCTGGGGAGGGGGCGCGGGGGGATCTCACCGGTCCTGCCGTGCCCGGAGGGTTCGGTGTCCTCGTAGGACTCATCGGCTGGGGGGGCTGGGGGGGCCGGGGGGGTCGAGGGGATGCCCGGCTCCTTGTTCTGGGGGTACAAAGGGGTTCCAGAGGTGCTGCCTCCCCCGGGGAACCTTGCAGGGTCCGGGGACGGGTGGGCACCAAAAAATCTTCCGCCCCTCCGTGCCCCCTCTCCCACCCCCTGAGCCCCCTCGGTGCCCCCTCTGCCACCCCCCTGAGCCCCTCGTTTCCCCTCTGCCACCCCCCCAGCCCCTCGTTTCCCCTCTCACCGCTCCGGGCGGGCTCGGGGCGCTGCCCGGCCGGGCTCTGCCTCCCGCTGCATCCGCGCTCCCGGAGCCTGCGGGGAAAAGCAGCTCCGTGGCGGGGTGCTGAGGGGTGTGAGGGGTGCTGAGGGGTGTGAGGGGTGTGAGGGGTGCTGAGGGGTGTGAGGGGTGCTGAGGGGTGTGAGGGGTGTGAGGGGTGCTGAGGGGTGTGAGGGGTGTGAGGGGTGCTGAGGGGTGTGAGGGGTGCTGAGGGGTGTGAGGGGTGCTGAGGGGTGTGAGGGGCGCTGAGGGGTGTGAAGGGTGTGAGGGGTGTGAAGGGTGTGAGGGGTGTGAGGGGTGTGAGGGGTGTGAGGGGTGTGAGGGATGTGAGGGGTGCTGAGGGGTGTGAGGGGTGTGAAGGGTGCTGAGGGATGCTGAGCGGTGTGAAGGGTGTGAGGGGTGTGAGGGGTGTGAGGGGTGCTGAGGGGTGTGAGGGGTGCTGAGGGGTGTGAGGGGTGCTGAGGGGTGCTGAGGGGTGTGAGGGGTGTGAGGGGTGTGAGGGATGCTGAGGGGTGCTGAGGGGTGTGAGGGGTGCTGAGGGGTGTGAAGGGTGTGAGGGGTGCTGAGGGGTGTGAGGGGTGCTGAGGGGTGCTGAGGGATGCTGAGGAGTGTGAGGGGTGCTGAGGGGTGTGAGGGGTGTGAGGGATGTGAGGGATGTGAGGGGTGCTGTGGGATGCTGAGGGGTGCTGAGGGGTGCTGAAGGATGCTGAGGGGTGTGAGGGGTGTGAGGGGTGTGAGGGGTGTGAGGGGTGCTGAGGGGTGCTGAGGGGTGCTGAGGGATGCTGAGGGGTCGGGGACCCCCCAAAACATGCTTGGAGGAGGAGATGGGGGGGTGTGGGACTCACCCGGGCTGCTCCGGCCCTGCGGGGGCCCCGGGGAGGGCGAGAGGCAGCGCATGATCATGTACTCGGCATCCTCTGCTGCAGGGGGGCAAGGCCAAGGGAAAGTCATGGACCTCTCACTAGTCCTAAACATGTTCACACTCTCAACCCTAGGAACGCTCTCCACCCCCATCCTTGTAGGAGAGTCAGGGGTAGGATGGTAGGGATGGACGGAGACCAGAGATCTCTGAAGCCAGGGCTTGGAACTTGTGGTTTATTGCAAAGGGCCAAGTGCAGGGCCCTGCTGGGAGCTGCCAGGCACAGCTCAGAGCAGGCCCCAAAATGAGAGAGAGAGGTAAAGAGAGTGGGAAAGAGGATGAGAGACCGAGGTTCCCATTACAATACAATAAATCTCCTTCTGGTCGTGGAATTTGGGGTTTATTGCGACAGGCCTGGGTGCAGGGCCCTGCTGGGAGCTGCCAGGCACAGCTCAGAGCAGGCCCCAAAATGAGAGAGAGAGGTAAAGAGAGAAGTAAAGAGAGAGAAGGCAAGAGCATGGTGAAGAGGATGAGAGAGTGAGGTTCCCATTACAATACAATAAATCTTCTTCTGGTCGTGGAATTTGGGGTTTATTGCGAAGGGCCTGGGTACAGGGCCCTGCTGGGAGCTGCCAGGCACAGCTCAGAGCAGGCCCAAAAGAATTAAGAGAGTGGTAAAGAGAAAGAAGGCAAGAGAGTGGTAAACACGATGAGAGAGTGAGGTTCCCATTACAATTCAATAAATCTTCTGGTCATTGAGTTTGGGGTTTATTGCACGGGGCCTGGGTGCAGGGCCCTGCTGGGAGCTGCCAGGCACAGCTCAGAGCAGGCCTGAGAGAAGAGAGGGGGAGAGAGGATGAGAGGTAAGAGAATAAAAGGGTAAGAGAGCAAAAGCATAAGAGAGTAAGAGGGGTAAGACACCAAAGTTCAATAAATCTTCTTCTGTGTTGAACATTCTAATTCTCACTTGCCAATCTAGTACAAGATACAAATCCTTGCACCCCCCGGATACCCCCAGCCCCGCACTCACCCGGGCCCTGCAGCCGCCCCAGCAGCTCCCACACCGAGCTTTTCTTGGCCCGAGCGGCGGCGCTGAGGCTCTCGCGGTCCAGGAGCAGCAGGAAGGAGCGCAGGTCTGACAGCAGCTTGTCCAGGTCTGCAGGGGACAGCGACAGAGACAGAGATGTGACACCGCGCACCCAGAGCGCCGCGTGGGCACGGGTGCCCAGCCCCGAGCCCACACTGGGCATGGCTGGGGGGTCCCCGATGCTGTGGGTGTCCCCGATGCTGTGGGGTGTCCCCGATGCTGTGGGGTGTCCCCGATGTCTTGGGGGTGTCCCCGATGTCATTGGGGGTGTCCCCGATGTCTTGGGGGTGTCCCCGATGCTCTGGTGTGTCCCTGATGTCTTGGAGAGATCCCGATGTCATGGGGGGAGTCCCTGATGCCATGGGCGGGGGGGTTGTCCCCAAAGCCTTGGGGATGTCCCCAGTGCCATAGGGGGACCCCGATGCCATAGGGAGTTCCCCGATGCCGTGCAGTGTCCCCGATGACATAGGGTGACGCCGATGCCATGGGGATGTCCTCGATGCCATGGGGGTGTCCCTCATGCCATGAGGGGTTCCCAATTCCTTGGGGGTGTCCCCGATGCCATGAGGGTGTCCCCGATGCTATGGAGGGGTCCCCAATGCTATGGATGGACCCCAATGCTATGGATGGACCCCAATGCCCTAGGGGTGTCCCTCATGCCATGGAGGGTCCCCGATTCCTTGGGGGTGTCCCTGATGCCATGGAGGGGTCCCTGCTGCTGTGGGAGTCTGCAATGTCATGAGGGGACCCCGATGCCTTGGGGTGATCCCCGATTCCATAGGGTGTCCCCGATGCCATTGGGGGTGTCCCCGATGCCATGGGGATGTCCCTGCTGCCATAGGGGGACCCCAATGCCATGGGGATGTCCTCAATGCCATGGGGGTGTCCCTCATACCATGAGGGGTCCCTGATGCCATGGGGTGTCCCCGATGCCGTGCAGGGTCCCCAATGCCTTGGGGGTGTCCCTAATGTCATAAGGGAACCCCAGTGCCATAGGGGGACCCCGATGCCTTGGAGGGTCCCTGATGCCATGGGAGGGACCTGATTCCATGGGGGGACCCCAATGCCATGGGATGTCCCTGATGCCATGGAAGGTCCCCAATGCCATGGGGGTGTCCCTGATGTCGTGAGGGGTCCCTGATGCCATGGAGGGTCCCTGATGCCATGGGAGGGACCTGATGCCACAAGGGTGTGTCCTTGATGCCATGGAGGATCCCCAATGCCATGAAGAGTCCCCGATGCCATGGGGTGTCCCCAATGCCATGTGGTGTCCCCAATGCCATGTGGTGTCCCTGGTGCCCTGGGGGTGTCCCCGGTGCCCTGGGGGTGTCCCCGATGCCATGGCGGGTACGTGCCCGGTCCCACCGGCCCTGCCCTGCTGCGGCACCTGCCCCGGGCGGGCACAATCCGGCCATTGACGGGCGCGGGGGCACGGGGGGAGGATGAGGAGGGGGCCCTGCGGGGATGAAGGCTCCTCTGTTGCTCTCACAGAGCCGGTTCGTTCCCGGTTCGTTCCCGGTTCGTTCCCGGTTGCGCCGGGGCAGCCGTGGCCGGGGCTGCGCTGCTGCTGCACGTGCGGAGGAGGAGGAGGATGAGGAGGAAGATGAGGAGGAGGAGGAAGAGGAGCCCTGGCAGGCTGGAGCAGCTGATGAAGGCTGAAATGCCGAGGGCAGGGACAGGGCTCGGGGAAGGACAGAGGGACAAGGAGCTGCTTTGTGCCTGCAGCAGGGACAGCGGGAGGGCCGGGCCAGCACCGCCACCACCCCGCGGTGTCCCTCTGTCCCCGGTGGGGACACTTTGGGGTCCATGCAGGTGCTGCAGAGCAGGACCAGGAGCACCCTTGCTCTGTCGCCTCTGCCACCCTGCCCTGGGTGCCAGCACCGGAGCGGGCAGATGTCCCTCGGTGCCCCGGGGGCGATGCCCGGCTCTCTCCAGGTCAGGTTTGCCCGGCCCCGCTCCGGGCTCTGCTCGCTGCTCCTGGCTGGCATCAAACACCCCGGACCCGCTGCGGGTGCCCAGCACGGCCTGGCACCGGTGCCAGATCCCTGAATCCCAGATTTCTCCAGGTTAACGGGAATGAATCCCAAATTTCTTCAGGTTAATGGGGATGAATCCCAAATTTCTCTGGGTTAACGGGGATGAATCCCAAATTTCTTCAGGTTAATGGGGATGAATCCCAGATTTCTCCGGGTTAACAAGGATGAATCCCAAATTTATTCAGGTTAACGAGGATGAATCCCAAATTTCTTCAGGTTAATGTGGGTGAATCCTAAATTGCTCTGGGTTAAACGGAATGAATACCAAATTTCTCCACCTTAATGGAGATGAATCCCAAATTTCTCCAGGTTAACGGGAATGAATCCCAAATTTCTCCAGGTTAACAAGGATGAATCCCAAATTTATTCAGGTTAATGGGGATGAATCCCAAATTTCTTCAGGTTAACGGCAATGAATCCTGAATTGCTCTGGGTTAACAATGATGAATCCCAAATTTCTTCAGGTTAACAAGGATGAATCCCAAATTTATTCAGGTTAATGGGGATGAATCCTGAATTGCTCTGGGTTAACAGGGATGAATCCCAAATTTCTCCAGGTTAACGGGAATGAATCCCAAATTTCTCCAGGTTAACAAGGATGAATCCCAAATTTATTCAGGTTAATGGGGATGAATCCCAAATTTCTTCAGGTTAACGGCAATGAATCCTGAATTGCTCTGGGTTAACAATGATGAATCCCAAATTTCTTCAGGTTAACAAGGATGAATCCCAAATTTATTCAGGTTAATGGGGATGAATCCTGAATTGCTCTGGGTTAACAGGGATGAATCCCAAATTTCTTCGGGTTAACAAGGATGAATCCCAAATCTCTCTGGGTTAACAAGGATGAATCCCAAATTTCTCTGGCTTAATGTGGATGAATCCCAAATTTCTCTGGGTTAACAAGGATGAATCCCAAATTTCTCTGGGTTAACAGGGATGAATCCCAAATCTCTCCAGGTTAACAAGGATGAATCCCAAATTTCTCCGGCTTAATGTGGATGAATCCCAAATTTCTCCGGGTTAACAGGGATGTGGTGCATCCCAAAAAGGCGGTGGCACCCCCTGGGTGAGGAGGCGGAAGGAGCCCCCCCTGTCACACTGTCCCAGGGCCGGGTGAAGCCCCCTCCCCTCCCCGGCGCTGCTGGCACGGGGGTCCCCGGCCGCGGAGCCCACACCCAGCCCCGGGGGGAGAGGAAACATCTGGCAGCGCGCTCCGGCCGAGCAGCGCCGGAGCGGGGCCCAAACATCTGGATTTCCCTGGAAACCGGGGCAGGGAAGGGGGGGAAGAGCTCCCAGCGGGAAAAGCGGCGGGGGCTGGGGCAGGGGCGGGCTGGAGGGACCTGCGGGGCACACGGGGACTGTCCCCCCCTGGCCAGCGCGCCTGGCTCGTCCCCTCCCTCCCTTGCTGCTCTCCTCCGCCCAGGCTGAATTCCTCGGCAATGACATCTCCGTCCTCTCACCCTTTTGCCCTCGCTGCGCCCCTCCCGCGCTCCCCCCGGCCGCTGGGGCAGCGAGCCGTGCCCAGCCGTGCCCGCAGCCGGTGCGGGGCGGGCAGGGGCTGCCCTGAGCCCTGGCACGGTGCCCGGCGCTCGCTGCCGTGCCAAGGGAAAGCGGCCGGGATGGAAAACATCTGCCTCGCTCTGCGGGGCGGGAGGAGAACGCCTCCCAAACACACACACAGAGCGTCTCCTAGCAAAGCTGCCGCGGCACGGCGGCGTCCTCATCATCATCCTCATCATCATCCTCCTCATCCTCGCGGCCCCAGGGGTGCCATGGCAACGGCGGTGCCCGCGTGATGCCAGCCTTTTTTGGGGTTTCATCCGGGGGGTGCGGGGGTGTGGAGGTGACCCGGGGGACCCCGGCGGTGGCTCGGGCCCAGCGCGGGATGACTCAGAGGAGGCTGCGGGGAGCTGCTCGCGGCCGCAGCGTGACTCGTCATGTGCGGAGGCTCCAGGCCACGGCTGCAGGGTGGGGACGCTCCCCCCGCGGCTGCTGCGCCCCCAAATTGCCCCTGGGGGGGGGCGCTGGAAGGGGCGCTGTGCTCCCCCCCCCCACCCAGCCTGCCATGGCACCCCGGTGTCGGGGGGACACCGGGTCCCTCCTTGTCCCCTCACGTTGGTCCCTTCCCCTCCAGCTCTGAGCCCGCAGCCCCCCGCGCCTCCCACCCCCCTTTTCACCCCCTCCTCTTTTCCCTTCCGCGCCCCCACGGCATCCCCCCAGGGCTGAACCCCCTTTTCCCCCCGGTTTTGGGTTGGTGCCCCCCGGCCTCGCATCCCTTCGGAGCCCCCCTCGTACCTCGCTGCCGGGACATGGTGCGGGAGCGATCACATCGCGCCGGGACCAGGACCGGGATCCGGACCGGGATTGGGATGGGGACCGAGACCCGGGATAAGGATGGGGATCGGGATGGGGATCAGGATCAGGATCCGAACCGGGACCGGGATCAGGACAGGGACTGGGATCGGGATTGGGATCTGGACCGGGATCAGGACAGGGATCGGGACCCGGACCAGGATCAGGACCGGGATCGGGACCAGGACCGGGATGGGGATCAGGGTTAGGACAGGGATCGGGTTCAGGACAGGGACCGGGATCGGTATCAGGATCAGGACCGGAACCGAAACCAGGATCAGGATTGGGACAGGGATCAGGATCGGGATCCAGACGGGGAACGGGATCGGGATCAGGACAAGGGCCGGGATGGGGATGGGGATCGGGAGTGGGATGGGGATCGGTACCGGGATGGGGACCGGGCCCGGGCCCGCGCTGTCCCGGCCCGGCTCGGCTCGCACACGCCCTGCGGGCCCCCAGCGCAGCCCGGCCGGGGCGGGAGGAAGGCGGGGAAGGCTCCGCGTCCTCCTCGGAGCAGCACCGCCATCTGCAGGGACCCGGCCGCGGGTCCGGGGGGATTTTTGGACCAGGAGGGGGAAGCAAAGCTGCGGAGCCGGGCTGGATAAAGCCATTTCACCTTTAATTGTAAGCAAAAAATCACTCTCACGCGGATTCTCCGACACCAGCAAATAAAATAAACTCTAACAAAAACAGAGAAAGTGAATCACTGTAGTCCAGTCCGAAAACAACCCATATTTATATATATATTTATAGATATGTCGTTTGTAGCAGTGAAAGGCAAGTATGGGCCAGTGAATTCCCGATAAATTACATTCTTTACATCCCAACAAGGTCTAGCGGCTGGAAAGTGGCTGGAAACAAAAACCGGGGAGCGTGGAGGGGTCGGGGGGTGCAGGGAGAGAGGGGTCCTGCCCAAAACGTGTGCCTGGAGAGGGGAGGAGGGGAAGGGAAGGTGCTGCCCGGTGCCGAGCCCTGTCTGGGAGGGGACAGGGACAGTGGCCAGCCCCGGTGCCCATCGAGCCGTGCCCTGCTCCAATCCATCCGTGCCCGTTCGGTGCCCAGATCATCACTCCAGCGCCCTCCTGTGCCCTCCAAATCATCGCCGCAGTGCTCTCCAAATTATCATCCCAGTGCCCCCCAAACCATTGCCCCTGTGCCCCTGAAATCATTGCCCCAGTGCCCTTCAAGTCATCACTCGAGTGCTCTCCTGTGCCCCCTAAATCATCGCTCCTGTGCCCCCCAAATCATTGCCCCGGTGCCCTTCAAATCATCACTCGAGTGCTCTCCTGTGCCCCCGAAATCATTGCCCCAGTGCCCTCCTGTGTCCCCCAAATCATCACTCCTGGGCCCCCAAATCCTCACCCCTGCATCCCCCCCTCCACAGCTGGAGATGCTCCTGTGCCCCCCACCCCATCTCTGCCACCCCCGGGTGCTCCCCCTGCCCCTCTGCCCAGCCCGGAGCTGGGGGGGGGGGTTGGCAGCGTCCTTGGGGTCCCCTCTGCAGCTCCTGGCACAGGAGGGACCGGGGGGGGGGGGCAGAGCTGGGGGGGTTAAGCTGGGATTTGGGCCTGGCTTTGCTGGGAGAACATCGGTCTGGCAGTGTCAGCTCTTCCCAAGCCTCAGGGTGGGGCACAGGGGCACCTTGGGGGGCACCTCGGCGTGGGGAATGGGGGCAGCAGACCCCCATGGAAGAGGGGACCCCCCCCAGCACCCCCTCAATGCAGCCAGCGGGCTGAAAGCAGAGCCAGGCTCATTCCCGGGTGGGGAAAAGGGGGGCACAAAGCCCAGAGACCCCAACCGTGCCCACCGCGGGGCAGGGGCTGCCCCGTGCCAGGCGGGTTTGAGCCCCCCCAGCCCCATCCCAGGCAGGTTCGAGCCCCCCCAGCCCCATCCCAGGCAGGTTCGAGCCCCCCCAGCCCCCAGGATTGAGGCGGGGGGGCGCAGATTTGGGGGGCTGGAGGGGTGGGGGGGACCCCAATAAAAACCGGCGGGGAGCCCTGAAGCGGTTCCACGGCGCGACACGGACGGAGCTGGCCCGAGGAGGAGGAGGAGGAGCAGGAGGAGGAGGAGGACTCAGAAGAGGAAGGCTTTCTTCTTCAGCTCGTTGCGCTTCCACAGCGCCAGCTTGCCGAACTCCTCCGGCGACATCTCGAACACCTTGAGGAAATCCTCGCGGGACAGGTGGCGCTACAGGGGGAGGGGACAGAGGATGGTGACACGGACAGGGGATGGTGACACGGACAGGGGATGGTGACACGGACAGAGGATGATGACACGGACAGGGGATGGTGACACGGACAGGGGATGGTGACACGGACAGGGGATGATGACACGGACAGGGGATGGTGACACGGACAGGGGATGGTGACACGGACAGGGGATGGTGACACGGGTGGCACAGCCCTCACCTCCAGCCTGGTCCTGTCCACGCCGGGCGGGAGCTTCACTCGGCCGCGGTTCGTCACCATCAGCATCTCGTAGGGGTAGATCTGCAAAAAGTGGGGAGAGGAATGGGGGATCTGGGTTTATAAATAAGGTGAGGGTCTGGTAAAACCAGGACTGAGAGGTAAAACCAGCACTGGGAGGTAAAACCGGCACCGGGAGGTAAAATCGGCACCGGGAGGTAAAATCGGCACCAAGAAGTAAAAGAAGCAATGGGAAGGATTCCACGGGTTGGTGAATGGAAAAAGAGATTTGCTTTTACGAATCAGCTTTAGGGTTACTGAGAAATGAAATTGGATATTGAAAGATGAAAGAAAGAATGGGGGAAAACCTCTAAATTCCGTAAGAATTAAAAATTGAAAGGGATAATTATAACATTATCCCCTATAATGTTATGCATTAGATGGGAATCTTTGGGATCAGGTGTTCTGGGGAGTCTGAACCTCTCAAGTACCTCAGAAATGAGGAAAACCCCCTAAATTCTGTTAGAATTAAAAATTAAAAGGAGGGTTATACATTATAGGGGAATCTTTGAGATCAGGTGTTCTGGGGAGTCTGAACCTCTCAAGTACCTCAGAAATGGGGAAAGAGAGAAGGGAAATGTGGCTGGGAATTGGGATAAAAGGGGAGGCTGCATCCTCCAAAAATCTGAGAAACCCCAGGGGAATTGAAATAAACTCAAAGGACTCCTCTCTCTCCTTTTTGGACATAAACCTCTGTGGATGTTTGTGAATTAATTTTCCTAACAGGGGGGACACGGGGCTGTGAGAGTCACCCCTGACCCCATCCAAGCCCCACCCAAATCCCATCCAATCCCCCACAGCCCCATTTAAGCCCCCCCAGCCCCTCTCACCTTCTGCTCCAGCATGCTGGGCAGGGAGTTCCCTCTGTCCATCCGCCCGCGCTGGCCGTTCTGGGGGGGCAAAGCCTGAGGTCAGCCCGGCCCCCCCACCCCAATTCCCCCCTCCTGAAGCCCAGTGAGGGGCTCCAGCTCCCCCCACCCTGCAGGGACCGTCCCCAGGTGGCCCCAGTGTCCCCTCCCCACCATGTCACCATCTGGCCGGGTCTCCGTGTCCGTGTCCAGGTGAGCTCTTACCTGCAGGGCTGTCAGAGAGAGGGGAGGGGGCTCAGCCCGGCTGTGCCCCCACGTTCTGCTGAGCCCGGGCTTGTGCCGCCCCTCCCAGTCCCTGGGGACACCCCCACATCTCCAGGGACACCCCCACATCTCCAGGACACCCCCATATTCCTGGGGACACCCCCGGATCTCCAGGGACACCTCCATATTCCTGGGGACACCCCCACGACACCCCCAGACCCCCAGGACAACCCCACATTCCCGGGAACATTCCCTGGGACACTCCCACACTACCTGGGATCATCCCCACATCCGCTGGGACATCTCTACGTCCCCAGGACATCCCCAGGGACACCCCCAGATCCCCAGGACACCCCCACATCACCAGGAACACCCCCAGATCTCCAGGGCACCCCCAGGACATCCCCACATCCCCAGGGACACCCCCAGATCCCCAGGACACCCCCACATCACCAGGGATATCCCCAGGACACCCCCACATGCCCAGGAACACCCCCAGATCTCCAGGGCACTCCCAGGACATCCCCTCATCCCCAGGACACACCTACACACTCAGGGACACCCCCACATTCCTGGGAACATCCCCAAGGACACCCCCAGGTCCCCCCCACCACACTTCCAGGAACGCCCCCACATCTCCCAGAGCACACCCACATTCTTGGGGACACTCCCAAGGACACCTCCACATCTCCAGGGACACCCCCAGATCTCTAGGGACATCCCCAGGACACCCCCAGGATCACCCCCACATTCCCAAAACACCTTCACATCACCAGGGACACTCCTACATCCCCAGGACACCCCCAGACCCCCAGGGACATCCCCACATTCCCAAGGACACCCCCACATTCCCAGGGACATGCCCAGGACTTCCCCAGGTCCCCAGGACAACCCCACCATCCCAGGGACACCCCCAGATCTCCAGGACACCTCCAGGACACCCTAGATTGCCAGAACACCCCCAGGACACCCCCAGATCCCCAGGACACCCCCAGATCCCTGCCCTGCCCCTCACCAGGGCTCCCCTTCTCGCTCCCGGCCGAGCCGAACTCTGCTGATTGCAGCTGTGGGGGACAGACACAGGGACAGGGACAGACACAGGGACAGACACAGGGACAGGGTCACAGAGGTGACCCCAACCCCCTGAGCAGCCTGGGGTGACCCCGGCAGTGGGGGGGGACAGGTGACAGACACTTACCCGGGTGAGGGTGCTCCGGCCAGAGGCGGGGAGGGAGGAGCTCTTGGAGCTTGTGTGGAGGGCTGAGAGAGAGGCAGAGAGCGTCAGGGACACTTGGGGACATTTAGGGACAGGCAGGGACCTTTAGGGATGGGCAGGGATGGGCAGGGATATTTAGGGACAGGCAGGGACATTTAGGGATGGGCAGGGATATTTAGGGACAGGCAGGGACATTTAGGGATGGGCAGGGACAGGCAGGGATATTTAGGGACAGGCAGGGACATTGAGGGATGGGCAGGGATGGGCAGAGACCTTCAGGGACAGGCAGGGACCTTTAGGGACAGGCAGGGATGGGCAGGGACATTTAGGGATGGGCAGGGATGGGCAGAGACCTTCAGGGACAGGCAGGGACCTTTAGGGACAGGCAGGGATGGGCAGGGATGGACAGAGACCTTTAGGGACATTTAGGGACAGGCAGGGATGGAGAGAGACCTTTAGGGACATTTAGGGACAGGCAGGGATGGACAAGGACCTTTAGGAATTGGCAAGGACAGGCAGGAATCTTTAGGGACCTTTAGGGATGGGCAGGGACAGGCAGGGATGGGGAGGGACCACCAGGGAGCTTTAGGGACATTGAGGGCCAGGCAGGGATGGACACAGATGGCCAGAGACCATCAGGGACCATCAGGGATGGGCTGGGACTTTTAGGGACAGGCAAGGACCTTTAGGGACAGGCAAAGATGGGCAGAGACCCCCAGGAATGGGCAGGGATAGGCAGAGACCATCAGGGACCACCAAGGATGGGCAGAGACTGTCAGGGATGTTTAGGGACCTTTAGGGACAGACAGGAACAGGCAGGGACCATCAGGGATAGGCAGGGACAGGCAGGGACCTTTAGGGACATTTAAGGACAGGCAGGGAAGGACAGGGACCTTTAGGAATTAGCAGGGACAGGCAGGAATTTTTTGGGACCTTTAGGGATGGGCAGGGACAGGCAGAAACCTGTAGGGACAGGCAGAGACCATCAGGGAGCATCAGGAATGGGCAGGGACATAGAGGGACAGGCAGGGAAGGGGAGGGACCAGCAGGGACAGGCAGGGAGCTTTGGGGACATTGAGGGCCAGGCAGGAATGGACACGGATGGGCAGAGACCGTCAGGGA
This sequence comes from Calcarius lapponicus, assembly GCA_039654755.1. Classification (NCBI taxonomy): domain Eukaryota; kingdom Metazoa; phylum Chordata; class Aves; order Passeriformes; family Fringillidae; genus Calcarius; species Calcarius lapponicus. The sequence goes on from JBBFKN010000204.1 coordinate 32,972, forward strand.
TGGGCTGGGACTTTTAGGAACCTTTAGGAACTTTCAGGGAACAGCAGGGACCATCAGGGATGGGCAGAGACCAGCAGGGATGGGCAGGGATGAGCGAGGGTGCAGGTGGGATTTGGGATGCGCAGGCGGGATTTGGGATGCGCAGGCGGGATTTGAAAGGTACAGGTGAGATTTGGGATCTACAGGCAGGATTTGGGAGGTGCAGGCAGGATTTGGGATGTGCAGGCAGGATTTGGGGGACAGAAAGGGGGTGCAGCCACCCAGAGATGAGGAAGGAAAGGGCCGGGGTTCAGGAGAACGATCCCACTCACACGTGTGGAAAGGCGTCCGGTCCGGCAGCGAACGAGTTTTCCTCCGGATCGGGAGCGACTTCTCCATCTCCTCCTTCAGGATCAACTTCCCGAGGTTGGAGGTGACCTGGGGAACCGAGGAACCCCCGTTGGGATCGGTGCCAGTGTCCCCAGCCCCTCAGAGGTGTCACCAAGGGACCCCTGTTGGGATCGGTGCCACCACTCCCAGCCCCTCAGAGATGCCACCAAGGGACCCCCGTTGGGATTGTTCCAGTGTCCCCCCAGCCCCTCAGAGGTGCCACCAAGGGACCTCTGTTGGCATTGGTGCCATCACACCCCCAGTCCCCCAAAGCTGCCACCAAGGGACCCCCATTGGGATCAGTTCCGTCATTCTTATCCCCTCAGAGGTGTCACCTGTTGGGATTGATGCCACCAAGGGACCCCATTGGGATCGGTGACATCACCCCCAGCCCCCCAAAGTGCCACCAAGGGACCCCTGTTGAGATCGGTGCCAGTGTCCCTCCAGAGATGCCACCAAGGGACCCCCTTTGGGATTGGTGCCACCATCCCCAGCCCCTCGAAGTGCCACCAAGGGACCCCATTGGGATCAGTGCCACCACCCCCAGCCCCTCGAAGTGCCACCAAGGGACCCCATTGGGATCGGTGACATCGCCCCCAGCCCCCCAAAGTGCCACCAAGGGACCCCTGTCGGGAGCAATGCCCCCAGTCCAGCCCCCCCAGCCCCTCAGAGGTGCCCCCCTGCCCCGACCTTGCTCAGCTCCTGCCTCTGGAGCTCCCGCAGGTTCTTCATCTCCTCCGTCAGATCCTCATCCTCCTCCTCCCCTCTCTTGGACGCCATCCGCCTCCTCCACTCCGTCTCTGCGGGAAAAGGGACAAAGGGACATTCCAGCCATCCCCAGCCCCACCTGGGGTCTCTCCAGGAGGGAAGACCCCCCTGGTCCCACCTACCCACGACGGCCAGCGAGGGCGGGCAGGGCCAGTAGTCGGTCTCAATCTTGGCGGGCTGGTTGGGGTCCGGGGGCTGCGCCGCCGGGAATTTGGAGGATTCGATGATGAGATCCTCGATGAGATGCTTCCCATGGTGGGCACTGGAATGGTGGTCTGGGGGCACAGGGAGGGTGAGGGGGCATTCCCGGGGTGCCCCATCCCGTGGGATGGACCCCCCTCTGCCCTCCACTCACCTTTCTGCCGGTAGATCGGGGGCTTCTTGTAAATGTTGAGCTCTGTGGTGTCGGTCTCTGGGAGAAAAGGGAGATTTGGGGTTGGGAGTGGGAATTTATGGGATTGGGAATTTATCGGGTTGGAAATGGGAACTCATGGGATTGGGAATGGGAATTTATGGGGTTGGGAATGGGAGCTCATGGGGTTGGGAGTGAGAACTCATGGGATTGGGAGCTCATGGGAAATGGGAATTTATGGGGTTGGGAATGGGAGCTCATGGGTTTGGGAACTCATGGGGTTGGGAATGGGAGTTTATAGGGTTGGGAACTCATGGAGCTGGGAGTGGGAATTTATGGGGTTGGGAATGAAAGTTCATGGGGTTGGGAACTCATGGGAGTTGGGAGTTTAAATTTATGGGGTTGGGAATGGGAGCTCATGGGGTTGGGAGTGAGAACTCATGGGATTGGGAGCTCATGGGGTTGGGAATAGGAGTTGGTGGGATTGGAAATGGGAACTCATGGGATTGGGAACTCCTGGGGTTGGGAGTGGGAATTTATGGGGTTGGGAATGGGAACTCATGGGATTGGGAGCTCATGAGATTGGGAGATGATGGGATTAGGAATGGGAGTTTATGGAGTTGGGAACACATGGGGTTGTGAGTGGGAGCTCATGGGGTTGGGAACTCCTGGGGTTGGGAGTGGGAGCTCCTGGGGCTGGGAATGGGAATTTAAGGGGTTGGGAATGGGAACTCATGGGACTGGGAGTGGGAACTCATGGGATTGGGAATTTATGGGAAATGGGAATTTATGGGGTTGGAAATGGGAACTCATGGGATTGGGAATGGGAATTTATGGGGTTGGGAGTGGGAGCTCATGGGGTTGGGAACTCATGGGGTTGGGAATGGGAGTTTATAGGGCTGGGAACTCATGGAGCTGGGAGTGGGAATTTATGGGGTTGGGAATGAAAGTTCATGGGGTTGGGAACTCATGGGAGTTGGGAGTTTAGGTTTATGGGGTTGGGAATGGGAGCTCATGGGGTTGGGAGTGAGAACTCATGGGATTGGGAGCTCATGGGGTTGGGAATAGGAGTTGGTGGGATTGGAAATGGGAACTCATGGGATTGGGAACTCCTGGGGTTGGGAGTGGGAATTTATGGGGTTGGGAATGGGAACTCATGGGATTAGGAATGGGAACTCATGGGATTAGGAATGGGAACTCATGGGATTGGGAGCTCATAGGGTTGGGAGTTGATGGGATTAGGAATGGGAGTTTATGGAGTTGGGAACAAATGGGGTTGTGAGTGGGAGCTCATGGGGTTGGGAGCTCCTGGGGTTGGGAGTGGGAGCTCCTGGGGCTGGGAATGGGAATTTATGGGGTTGGGAATGGGAACTCATGGGGTTGGGAGTGGGAGCTCCTGGGGCTGGGAGTTGATGGGATTAGGAATGGGAGTTTATGGAGTTGGGAACACATGGGGTTGGGAGTGGGAGCTCCTGGGGCTGGGAGCTCCTGGGGCTGGGAATGGGAATTTATGGGGTTGGGAATGGGAGCTCATGGGATTGGGAACTCATGGGGTTGGGAGTGGGAATTTATGGGGTTGGGAATGGGAACTCATGGGGCTGGGAGTTGATGGGATTAGGAATGGGAGTTTATGGAGTTGGGAACACATGGGGTTGGGAGTGGGAGCGGATGGGGTTGGGAGCTCCTGGGGTTGCGAGTGGGAGCTCCTGGGGCTGGGAATGGGAACTCATGGGGTTGGGAGTTGATGGGATTAGGAATGGGAGTCTACGGAGCTGGGAACACATGGGGTTGGGAGTGGGAACTCATGGGGTTGGGAGCTCCTGGGGTTGGGAGTGGGAGCTGATGGGGTTGGGATTGGGAACTCATGGGATTGGGAACTCATGGGGCTGGGAGTTGATGGGACTAGGAATGGGAGTCTATGGAGTTGGGAACACATGGGGTTGGGAGCGGGAGCGGATGGGGTTGGGAGGGGGCTCCAGGCCAGCCTGGCCGGCCCGGGCAGTGCCGGGGTCCCGTTTTGGGGTGCCGGGGCCGGTACCGGGGCGGTGGAAGTGCTGGACGCTGCTGCGGGTGGGGGCCGGGCCCTGGCGCGAGGGGGGCAGCGCGGTGCTGCTGGGGGGGCGGCTCTCCAGCCACTCCCGGATCACCTGCGGGAAAACGGGATCGGGGTCAGCGAGGCCCCCCCAGCTCAGCACCACCCCCTCCCCACAGAGACCAGCACTCACCTCTGGAGACGGAGGAGGAGACATGGATTTGGGAGACAGGGAGCGCTGCAGAAGGCAAGGATTGAATTCATTTTGATTTATTTTTAATTTATTTTAATTTAATTTTATTATTATTTTTAAATAATTATAAAAAATTGTTATATTATAAAATAATAAATTAAAATTTTAATATAATATAATTAATAAGATATAGTCATGTAATAGAATACCATGTAATGTAATATAATGTAATATAATATAATGTAATGTAATGTAATATAATGTAATGTAATATAATGTAACGTAACATAATGTAATGTAATATAAACTATATCATTAATATAGTATTAGATATATTAAAATATTATAACTATAAAACGTGATTTTATTTATAATAAAATTTTATTAATTTATTTCTAACTTATTTCTATTTTAATTTTATTCATTTTATTTTAATGAATTTAAATTTAATTTTGAATCGATTTTACTGAATTTCAATTGATTTAATGGTTTTCAGCGAATTCTAACAATTTTCATAACCTTCAAGAACTATTATGAATTGTAATGAATTTTAATCGATTTCAGCTATTTTCGTGCTGGAATTTTTCTTCCTATTATTCTAGAACTCCATTCCAGCTTGATGATCCTTCTATCCAGGTGGGATTCTCCCAAAAATCCCTCATGGAATTCCCGCTCACCTCCCGGCTCCGGGGCAGCTCCACGTGCTCCATCAGCGAGTAGGTGAAGTGGGGCTCGTAGATCATCAGGTCGGGGCGCTCGATGTCCAGGATGGCTTTGTCCTTGGGGATGGCAGCCAGGTCCTTGTAGCCCAGGACCTCGTTGTCCATTTTGGCCTGGAATGAAAGGAAAACTCCTTCATTTGGGGTGCAGAAGTGAAATTTAGGGAATTTCTTACAAGGTCCTTGTAGCACAGGACCTCCTTGTCCATTTTGGCCTGGAATGAAAAGGTAACACCTTCATTTGGGGTGTAGAAAGGAATTTTGGGGAATTTTTTACAAGGTCTTGGAAGTCCAGGACCTCGTTGTCCATTTTGGCCTGGAATGAAAAGAAAACACCTTCATTTGGGGTGCAGAAAGGAATTTCTGGGAAATTTTGGGAATTTTTCAAGGGGTTCTTGTAGCCCAGAACTTCATTGAGCATTTTGGTCTAGGAAGAAGGGAAAACACCAGGATTTGGGTTGCAGAAGGGAAATTTTTCACAAGATCTTTGAACTCCAGGACCTCATTGTCCATTTGGGCCTGGAAGGAAAGGAAAACGCCTTCCTTTGGGGTGCAGAAAGGAATTTTCAGGAAATTTAGGCAATTTTTTACAAAGTCCTTCTACTCCAGGACCTCATTGGCCATTTTATCATGGAATGAAGGGAAAACGTCTTTGTTTGGGGTGCAGAAGGGAATTTTGGTGAAATTTAGGGCATTTTTGGGAAATTTCTGGAATTTTTCACAAGGTCCTTGCAACCCAGGACCTCCTTGTCCATTTTGGCCTGGAAGGAAAGGAAAACAACTTCATTTGGGGTGCAGAAGGGAATTTTGGGGAATTTTTTTACAAGGTCTTGGTAGCCCAGGACCTCCTTGTCCATTTTGGCATGGAATGAAAGGAAAATGCCTTCATTTGGGGTGCAGAAAGGAATTTTTGGGAAATTTAAGGAGTTTTTCAAGGGGTCCTTGTACCCCAGGACTTCATTGTCCGTTTTGGCCTGGAATGAAGAGAAAACACCTTCATTTGGGGTGTAGGAAGGAATTTTTTGGAATTTTCTACAAGGTTCTTGTAGCTCAGGATCTCGTTGTCCACTTCGACATAGAATGAAGAGAAAACACCTTCATTTGGGGTGCAGAAGGGAATTTTGGGGAAATGTAGGGAATTTTTTGAGGGGTTCTTGTCGCCCAGGACCTCCTTGTCCACTTTGGCCTGGAATGAAAAGGTAACACCTTCATTTGGGGTGCAGAAAGGAATTTTCAGGACATTTAGGGAATTTTTCAAGAGGTCCTTGTACCCCAGGACCTCATTGACCATTTTGGGAATTTCTGGGAAATTTAGGCCATTTTTTGGCCAATTTAGGGAGTTTTTAACAAGGTCCTTGTAGCCCATGACCTCGTTGTCTACTTTGGCACGGAATGAAGGGAAAACTCCTTCATTTGGGGTGCAGAAGGGAATTTTTGGGATTGGGGAGGGTTCACACCCTCCAAGGCCATGCAGGGGGGGTGGGGATGGTTTTGGGGGTCCCATCCCCACCGAGGGGATTTAGGGGGGAAGGTGGGAATGGCTCCTTACCACGATGCTGGAGGGAGAGCCGGGAACGCTGGATCCGCGGGAAGAGCAGACGCTCCCAGGGGAGGTCAGAGGCTGCTGGATGGAAAATGAGGGGGTTCAGCCCAGGAAGGGGCTTGGGGACACCCCTGTGTCCCTCTGTCTGTCCTGGATTGCTCAAACCCCTGCCAGGGGGCTCAGAGACCCTGGCACGGAGTCAAGACACCTCTGGCTTTGATTTAACCCTTGGAAAAAACAATTACTGACCTTAGATGAAGACCTGTAAGCCACAAAAATCTAAGTAGAATAATTGTTAATTTATCATGGGGTGAAAAACAGATTTTTTTGGGGGGTTTTTAGAATGGGGGCTCAGAGACCTTGGCACAGAGCTCAAGACCCCTGTGACTCTATTATGACCCATGAAAGAATTACCAATCTTATATGAGGATCTGCAAGTATGACAGTTTAAGTAGAATGAGAGTGAATTTATCATGGGGTGGAAAATAGATTTTTTGGGGTTTTTAGAATGGGGCTCAGAGACCCTGGCACAGAGCCCAAGGCCCCTGTGACTTTGATTTAGCCCTTGGAAAAAGCAATTACCAACCTTAGATGAAGAATTACAAGTTTAAAGAGTTTAAGTAGAAAAGTAGTTTGTCACGGGGTGGAAAATAGATTTTTGGGGGTTTTTAGAATGGGGGCTCAGAGGCCCTGGCACAGAGCTCAAGACACCTCTGGCTTTGATTTTAACCCATGGAGAAAATTACAACCTTCTATGAGGTTCTGCAAGCCATGAAATTCTAAGTAGAATAATTGTTACTTTGTCATGGGGTGGAAAATAGATTTTTTGGGGTTTTTAGAATGGGGGTTCAGGAGGCAAGATGGAGGGATCTGGATGTGTCCAGCCTTTCTCCTTCTTCTTCTTGGCCTCCACCTTCTGCTGTGATGGTGGCACTTCTGGATTGGTTTAAGGTAGAAGCTCACTGTCTAACACAGGTGATGGGTATTGGGAAGTTATTGTAAATATTGTACAGGGAGTTTTTAGTATAAAAAGGTGAACTGAAGGTGTCAGTGTGCCTCTGTCTGACTTGCTGAGTGGACCTCGGCTGGACAAAGAAAGAATTTTATAGATAAAATACACTAAACAACCTTGAAAATGAGAATAGACGAGCTCTGACTCCCTCTTTGACTGCCAAGATGAGAAAAGAGACTTTAACACATCTCGGGGTCACTGTGAGCAGTAAAATCCTGACACCCCCGTGCCCATGTGTCACAGACGTGTTTTATGAAAAATCCTTTCCTTAGGACTTTTCCTCCTGAGAAGCTGAGAGGCCTCAGGAACAAAATGTAACCAATGGTTATCTGCTGCTGTGGGATGCAACAGGTGCATCTGGGATTGGTCTCATGTGGTTGTTTCTAATTCATGGCCAATCACAGCCCAGCTGGCTCAGACTCTCTGCCTGAGCCACAAACCTTTGTTATTAATTCTTTTCTATTCTTAGCCAGCCTTCTGATGAGATCCTTTCTTCTATTCTTTTAGCATAGTTTTAATATAATATATATCATAAATAATAAATCAGCCTTCTGAACCATGGAGTCAGATCCTCGTCCCTTCCCTCATCCTCAGACCCCTGTGACACGGTCACACCCGCGGATCCCAGATCCCTTGGGACGGGAGTTTCTGGTGGGCACGGGCAGGGAGGGGACAGCCGGGACAGCAGCGAGGTGACAGCGGCATGGCCGGGACGCGCTGTGCCGCTAGATGGTGCTGCCAGGCCGGGCTGCAGGACGAGGAGGAGGAGGAGGAGGAAGGCAGGGCCCTGCTCACGGCAGCCCATGACCGCCCCTGCCTTTGGCACCAGCCCCGTGTGCGTGCAGGGCCCCCCATTCTCCAGCACCCACCCAGACCCCAGCACCCTTCCCCGGACCTCCAGAACTTTCTCTGGACCCCCAACACCCTGCCCAGACCCCCAGCACCCTGCCCAGACCCCCAGCACCTTTCCCGGACCCCCAACACCCTGCCCAGACCCCCAACACCTTTCCCGGACCCCCAGCACCCTTCCCTGGGCCTCCAGAACCTTCTGTGAACCCCCAGCACCCTGCCTGGACCCCCAGCACCCTGTTCTGCACCCCCAGCACTTTCCCTGTACCCCCAACACCCTTCCCCGGACCTCCAGAACTTTCTCTGGACCCCCAACACCCTGCCCAGACCCCCAGCACCCTTTATTGGACCCCCCAGCACCCTGTTCTGTACTCCCAGAACTTTTCCCACACCTCCAGCACTCTCTGGACCCCCAATATCCTTTCTTGGACCCCCAGAACACTTTTCTGGACCTCCAGAACCTTCTCTGGGGCCCCAGCACCTTCCCCAGATCCCCAGAACCTTGTTTGGTAGCCCAACACCTTTCCTGAAGCTCAACACCTTCACTGGACCCTCAGAACCCTGCTCTGGACCCCCAGCACTTTCCCTGTATCCCCAACACTCTGCCCAAACCCCCAACACCCTTCCCCGAATCTCCAGAACTTTCTCTGGACCCCTAACACCCTGTTCTGTGTTCCCAGAACTCTTCCCACACCTCCAGCACTCTCTGGACCCCCAACATCCTTTCTTGGACCCCCAGGACCCTTTACTGGACCTCCAGAACCTTCCCTGGACCCCCAGCACCTTGTTTGGTAGCCCAACACCTTTCCTGAAGCTCAACACCTTCCCTGGACCCCCAGCACCCTGTTCTGGACCCCAAAAACCCTCCCTGGACCTTGAACAACGTCCTTGGACCCCCAGAACCCTGTTCTGGACCCCCAACACCCTCCCTGGAGCCCCAAGACCTTCCCTGTATCCCCACAACCCTGTTCTGGACCCCCAAGACTTTCCCAGACCCCCAAGACTCTCTTTGGACACCCAGAAACCTGTTCTGGACCCCCAAGATCCTCCTTGGACCCCCAAGACCCTCCCTGGACCCTCCTTAGACCCCCAACACCCTCTCTGGACCTCCAACGACCTCCTTGGACCCCCAAGACCTCCCCAGTCCCCCAAGGCCCTCCCTGGACCCCCAAACCCTGTTCTGGACCCCCAAGACCCTGCCCACCCCCCCGTACCTTCTGCAGTCTTTCCATTCAGCTGCGGGCTGGGGCTGGGTCAGTCACAGGGTCCTGCGGGCACAGAGGGGTTTGGGCACTGCCAGGGTGGGCACAGAGCCCCCCCCCGGGCTGGGGGTGCCACATCCCACCGCCCTCCTGGCACGGGCTGGGCCCTGCAGCCCCACAGAGGGCACGGGGGTGGCACGGCCCCAGTGCCAAAGGAGGGTGGCACAGCCCCAGTGCCAGATGAAGGTGGCACAGCCCCAGTGCCAAATGAAGGTGGCACAGCCCCAGTGCCAAATGAAGGTGGCACAGCCCCAGTGCCAAATGAAGGTGGCACGGCCCCAGTGCCAAATGAAGGTGGCACGGCCCCAGTGCTGGCAGCAGGACAGGCCTGCCAGGAGGTGCCACTGTCCCCCAGGCAGGGCACAGGCTGGGGATAGGTGAGGGGAAGGGGACAGGGACAAGCAGGGAACAGGTGAGGGACAGAGACGGGAAAGGGACAGGCGGGGATAGGTAAGGGACAGGGAGGGGACAGGGATAGGCAGGGCACAGGCAGGAGACAGGGACGGGACAGGGAGGGGACACTGAGGGACAGGCAGGGGACAGAGAGGGGACAGGGAGAGGACAGGAATAGGACAGGGAGGGGCACAGGCAGGGGGACAGGAGTGGGACAGGCAAGGGGACAGGGACAGGCTGGGGACAGGAGGGGGGGACAGAGACGGAAAGGGACAGGTGGGGATAGCTAAGGGACAGGGAGGGGACAGGAGGGGACAGGGATAAGCAGGGAACAGGTGAGGGACAGAGACGGGAAAGGGACAGGGCAGGGACAGGGAGGAGACAGGGAGGGGACAGGGAGGGGACACTGAGGGACAGGCAGGGGACAGGGAGGGGGACAGGAGTGGGACAGGCAAGGGACAGGGACAGGCCAGGGACAGGAGGGGGACAGGAGGGGGACAGAGACGGGAAAGGGACAGGCGGGGATAGGTAAGGGACAGGGAGGGGGACAGGAGGGGACAGGGATAAGCAGGGGCACAGGCAGGAGACAGGGACGGGGACAGGGAGGGGACACTGAGGGGACAGGCAGGGGACAGAGAGGGGACAGGTGAGGGGACAGGGATGGGGACAGGTGAGGGGGACAGGGGATGGGGGGACCGGCAGGGGACAGGTGAGAGAGGGATAGGCAGGGGATGGGGGACAGGTGAGGGGGACAGAGACGGGAAAGGGACAGGCGGGGATAGGTAAGGGACAGGGAGGGGACAGGGAGGGCACAGAAGGGGAACAGGAAGGGGGGACAGGGACAGGTGAGAGACAGGGACAGGTGAGAGACAGGAGAGGGGACAGGGACAGGACAGGCAGCACAGGACAGAGATAAGCAGGGACAGGAAGGGGACAGGAGAGGGACAGGTGAGGGGACAGGGACAGGACAGGCAGGCACAGGACAGGGGACAGGGACAAGCAGGGACAGGAAGGGGACAGGGACAGGCAGGGCACAGGTGAGGGAACAGGGATAGGCAGGGACAGGAAGGGGACAGGAACAGGTGAGAGACAGGAGAGGGGACAGAGGCAGGACAGGCAGGGCACAGGACAGGGGACAGGGACAAGCAGGGACAGGAAGGGGACAGGAACAGGTGAGAGACAGGGGACAGGCAGGGGGACAGGAGAGGGGACAGAGACAGGACAGGCAGGCACAGGACAGGGACAAGCAGGGACAGGAAGGGGGACCCCGCACTCACCGCTGCCTCTGTGGCTCCACATCCCCCTGGGCGCCGGGGGCTCGGGTGTTCCCTCTGCAGGGAGAGCACAGGCGGTGGCGCTGAGTGGGGCACGAACCTCCCCTTGTCCCCCACGCTGTCCCCACGCTGTCCCCGCGCCCGCCGCGTGTCCCCGCCCGCCGCTGCTGACGGGGCTGGCGGCGGTGTCGCCCTTTTGTCCCTTTGGCGGCCTCCAGAAGGCTCCACGGGCAGCGGGACGGGCTCGGCCCCCCGCAGCCCCCGGGGCCACAATGGGGCGCACAAAGGGGAAAATTCCCCATTCTCCTCCCAAACTTCTCCTTTCAGAAGGCTCGGAGGTGGAAAAAGCTCGTGCGGTGACAGTGACAGCGACAGGAACCCGGGCAGGGGCACGGGGGTGGCACCGCCCTCGGGGACACCAGGCCCGCTGTCCCCCAGCCCCGCGGGGGATGGAGCCGGAGCAGCTCCGAGGGACCCGGGAGCAGCCTCGGGCTCTGCCCCTCCCCCGGGGACCCCCCGCCACAAAGACCCCCCAATCCCTGGCGCGGGGGTTTAAGGCGCCCCCAGCCCCACCCCGGGCGGGATGGGCGCTCCCCGAGCGGCACAAGGGCGGCATTGTCCGCTCGGGCACAGCCCTGAGCTGCTCACACTTTCCAGCGGCGGACGGAGCCAGCCTCGCCCCCGGGGACAGCGCAGGGACGCGGGGACAGCGAGCGGGTGGAGGCGATGGCGGAGAACGGGAGCGGCGGGGAAGGAAAACAAACCCGAGAGACGCCACAGAATTGGCGAGAGGTGCCGGGCCCGCACGAGCACCTCGGCCACCGCGGTGTCCCCCCCCCCGCGTCCCCGGAGCGCGGGGACAGCTTATCGGGAGCACGCAGGAGCCACCGCCCCGATGGCAGCCGCGTTCCCCATGGCAACCCCCGATCGCACCGCGCCTGGCCCGAGATAAGCGCGGCTGTTTTGGGATTTTCCCGGCCAGGAGGGCTCGGGGGAGCGGGGATAGGAGGCGGGGTGGGGGGGGGACACGCAGCGTGTCCCCCTGTCAGGGAGATGCTGAGGGGACAGAAAAGAGCCGGGCAGGGAGCGTGGGAAGAGGGAGAGAGAGATGGAGGAAGGAAGGATGGATGGATGGACGGACAGATGGACAGGACGCGTGCGGGCGGGGCTCACCGGCATGGAGGGGTGCCTGTGTCCCCCCCCGTGAGGGGAGCCAGGGCTGCGCTGCCGCGGGAAGCGCTCGGTTCCCTCCTCCCCACCCCGAGGAAATCCGGATTTGACTTTTCGCAGCCGCCAAAGCCATCAGCGCCCGGGCCGGGGGCCAGGCCGTGAGAACCCCGCTATGGCCCGGGGTGGGGGAGCGGGAGAGGACCCCCAGCCTTCCTCCATCCCCTCCTCCTCCTCCTCCGCCTCCCTTGCCGCCCGTGTGCCCGAATGGTGGCGCGGCTGTCGCGGCTCGCAGCCAGCAGCGACACGGGGGGGACAGCCGGGGTCACAAGTTCCCTGAACAGAAGGTTCCCGCCAGCCCTGGGAACGGTGTCCGGTGCTTCCCAGCCCGGCCCAGCCCTCCTCCTCCTCCTGCTGCTCCTCCCAGCACAAGCTCCGAGCAAACAGCGCAGGCGAGGCCCGGAGCATCCTCGCCGCTCACCGGGGAAACCGCGGCGCGGCCACACGCGGGGCCCCAGCGGCAACCTGAGCGCGACAGCGACCGGGGCTCCCCGAGCCGCGCCTCGCCGGTGTCCGGTTCCTCCTTTGTCCTGTTTCTGTCCCCATTCGCTCCCGTGTCGCTGCCCCGCCACCTCGGTGGCCTCCAAAGCCACCAGCGGCCACCCCCGGGCGTTTTTCCATGGCTGGGATGCTCCGTGCCTCAGTTTCCCTGCGTGGATGGGGAGGGGAGGGAGGGGAAGGCGAGGGGAGTATCAACAACCCGCCCACCCCATCCCGGAGCGGATGGAGATGAAGGAGGCATTTCCACCCCCTCGCTTCCTCCCATCCGCGCAATCTGGGCCAACGCAGCTCTCCCCCGGCCCTGCCCTGCAGGTTTAGAGGAGGGGAGACGCGGCCTGAACCCCAAAACTGCCGGGGATGAGGCGGAGGGGGGGCTCCTTGCCCGGCCCCCCCCCCCGCCCCGATGGCCACCCCACCGCCCGCTTTGGGCCGCGCCTCACGTGGCTCTGTAATCCGGGATTAAAGCGGGATTAGCCTGCTCATCCAGCACGCGGAGGGACCCGCTGGGGATGTGTGAGGAGGCCGCGCCCTCCGCGCCTCCCCCGGCGGCTTTGGGGGTGCCCCGGACCCCAAAAAACCCCCTGGTTCTGCCAACCCTGGGCTCGGCACGCCCAGCGTTGGGTACCCCGGGCTGGGGGGCTTGGGGTCACCCGGGGGGGGTCACACCTGACAGGAGGTGACCCTGGAACGAGCCCAGCCTGGCACCCACGGCCAGGAACTGAACCCCCCTTGGCTCCATCCACGGCCAAGAAATGGGGGGGGGGGGGGGGGGACGCCCCAAATTTGCGCCCCAAATTCTGCTCCTAAATCCCCTCCCGATGCTCCGTGGCAGTGGGAAAACGGGAATTTATTCTGCCCCTAAATCACCCCCCAATGCTCAGTGGCAGTGGGGAAACGCGAATTTATTCTGCCCTTAGTTCACTCCCCGATGCTCCATGGCGGTGGGAAATGCGAATTTATTCTGCCCTTAATTCACTCCCCAGTGAGTGGGGAAAACGGGAATTAGGCCCCTCCGGGCTTTGCCAGGGGGGTTGGGACACCCCAAAATTCCGTGTCCACCACGGCCAGGGAGCATCGAACCCATCATGGGGGGGGGGTGGGTTTGGGGATGCCCCCCAGCAGCAGCAGCAGCGCTGAGACCCCAAAAATTCCCTGCTCAGGTGGGGCTGGGCGGTCCCGGCCGCCTCTCTCGGCGATGTCCCCAGGGAGAGGACACGGGGGTGCCCGGGGGGGGCTCTGAGAGCGCTGTGGTGCCTTGGGGGGGCTCGGGGAGGGGTCCTCGTGTCCCTCCCCCCAGCGCCGGGTGTGGGGACAAAACGCGGGGGGAAAAGCGACGGGAAAACGGAGAGCGGCCGCCGCAAGCCGCCCCCCCGCACCCGCCGTGTCCCCACAGTGTCCCCCGCGTGTCCCCGTCCCCGCCGAGCCGCTCACTCACCTAAGGCCGGGCTCAGCGCATCCCTGCGGCCTCGGGGCGATGCTCTCGCCCGGCCCCCGATCGCGCGTGGGCTCCCGGGGGGGGCTGCGGCGCATCCAGAGCGGTGCCGGCGGGGACGCGGGCGGGAGAAGGGCAGAAGGAGCCTATCACCCCCCGGCAGCCCGGCCCCGCCGCCCGATAACCGCGCTGGGCGTGCGGGGGAGGCTGCGTGGAGCGTGGGAGGGTGGAGGAGTGCGTGGCCGCCCGGGAGGGGGTGGCGGTGACCGCGTGGGTGCCGCTCTCGCCTCGCTGCTGGCTCAGTCCCTTTCCCAACAAGGGGAGAATTAGCCGGCATCATGACGAAGCAGTATTGGCGGCCGCTCCTCCCGCTTCCCCGGCACAAAGAGGGAGGAAAACAGGAATAACCCGGCCTGGCCCCGCTGCCAGGAGCCCTGGCACCCCCCCGGCCCCGCCGGGCACCGGGCGCGGCTGCCCCCGCTCCCCCCGCAGGGATTTCGGCTCCCCCAGCGCCTCACGGGGCTGCGGCAGCGTGGGCAGGGTGGGGGGGACACGGAACCTCCCGCCCGATCCCACCCCCAGGCTGGGTCTGGGGGCGCTGCGCCCACCCCTGGCTGCCCCGGGAGGGGAAACCCAGCGGGAATTTCCATCCGCGGCACCGGGATGGTGCTGGGAATCTGCCACAGCCCAGCGCTGGGCTCTGCGGGGAGAGCCGAGCCCCCAAAACCCCAGTGCCCCCCAAACTCAGGGCAGGGCACGGGGGGCTGCGGGCACCTCCATCCCTCCGGGGCCGCTCGGATGGTGATCGCGGCATCCCCCGGAGCGCGCCGGGGGCGGCGGGGCTGCGTTGGTGCCGCAGCGCCGGGAGCCGGAGTCTATTCCCGGCTCTGTGTGGGAGCGCTGCCTGGTGACAGCGGCAGCGCCCGTTCGGGGGCTCCTCCTCGCTCCTTCTGCTCCTCGCTGCCTCAGTTTCCCCCCAACCCGCTCAGGAAAGGGCTGCTGGACCCTCCGGATGCACATCTGGGGGAGGGGGATGGACACGCAGGGCCTGGGGCGGGTGCGGGGTGCGCAGCTGGGAGGAAACACACCCAGGGCTGCACATCTGGGGGTCCAGGCCCAGAGGTGAACATCTGGCGGGGAGACACCCCCAGGGGGATCCACCCGCGTGTCCTTCAGCGCCAGGGCCGGCCTGGCTCGCCGGAGCATCCCGGTCCTGGCCCCGCCATCCCCCCGCGCCCGGGGGGCTCCGCCGGCCCCCGCCGCCCCCCGGGGCCGTGCCCGTGAATCATCGAGGCCGCGGCCGCCTCGCCGCCGCCACTAACCCAGTTTCTCAAGCATGAAGACGATCGCAGCGGCTGCTCGCCGGCTGCCACCTGCGCCCGGGGGCTGCTCGGGCTCCTGACCCGGCGGGCGGAGTTTGGGGGCGCCCCGATCCCGCTCCAGCCCACAACGCGCGGCGTTTCATGCGAGCGCGCTGGGTCAGGCCGGTGCCGGTGCGGGAGGAGGCCCGGGGGGTGCGGGATGGGGTGCGGGGGTCAGGCCCTACCTTCAGGGGAGCCCATGGCCCGCAGGCAGCGCTGCCCGTCCGCCGGGAGCCATCCCCGCGCCGAGCATCCCTCCCGCCCCTGCGCCGCACGCGCGTTACCACAGCGACCGCCCCCCGCCCGCCGCCGCACCGGGAGCGGCACCGGGAGCGGCACCGGGGAAGGAGAGGCCCCGGGACTCGGCCGGGGAGGGAGGAGGTGCAGGAGAGTCCGGTGGGTTGAGAGAGGGGTGGAGGGAGGAGGTGCAGGAGCGTCCTTTGGCCTCACTGAGGGATGGAGAATGTGCAGGACAATGCTCTGGATTTAAAGAGGGATGGAGGAGGTGCAGGACAGTCCTGGACACTCAGAGAGATGGAAGGAGTGCAGAACAATCTCCTGGACACACACAGGGATGGAGGGGAGCAGGACAATTCTCTGGATTTAGTGAGGGATGGAGGGGGTGCAGGACAATCCTGTGGACACACAGAAGGATGAGGGAGTGAAGGAGAGTCCTGTGGATTTGGTGAGGGATGGAGGATGTGCAGGACAGTCCTCCAGCCTTGCCAAGTGATGGAAGAGGTGCAGGAACATCCTTCAGCCTCAGTGAGGGATGGAGGACGTGCAGAACAATCCCCTGGAAACACACAGGGATAGAAGGAAGGGCAGGAGCATCCTTTGGCCTCACTGAGACGTGGAGGAGGTGCAGGACGCTTCTCTGGACACACAGAGGGGTAGAAGGAGTGCAGGACAAACCTGTGATTGAGAGAGGGATGGAGGAGGTGCAGGTCAGTCCTGTGGATGCACACAGGGATGGAGGGAGTGCAGGACAATCCCCTGAATTTAGTGAGAGATGAGGGAGTGCAGGACAATCCCCTGAATTTAGTGAGAGATGAGGGAGTGCAGGACAATCCCCTGAATTTAGTGAGAGATGAGGGAGTGCAGGACAATCCCCTGGCCACCCACGGGGATGAAGGAGGTGCAGGAGCATCCTTCAGCCTCACTGAGATATGGAGGAGGTGCAGGACAGTCCTGGACACTCAGAGAGATGGAAGGAGTGCAGAACAAGCTCCTGGACACACACAGGGATGGAGGATGTGCAGGTCAGTCCTCCAGCCTTGCCAAGTGATGGAGGAGGTGCAGGAGCATCCTTCAGCCTCAGTGAGAGATGGAGAATGTGCAGGACAGTCCTGAGGTTGCACACAGGGATAGAAGGAGTGCAGGACAATCCCCCAGACACACAGAGGGATGGAAGGTGTGCAGGACAGTTCTGTGGCTTTGCCAAGTGATGGAAGAGGTGCAGGAGCATCCTTCAGCCTCAGTGAGGGATGGAAATGGGCAGGACAGTCCTGAGGCTTTAGAGAGGGATGGAGGAGGTGCAGGAGCATCCTTTGGCTTCACTGAGACGTGGAGGAGGTGCAGGACAATCCCCCGGATGCACAGAGGGATGGAAGGAGTGCAGGACAATCCTGTGGATGCACAGAGGGATGGAAGGAGGGCAGGACAATCCTGGGAACACACAGAGGGATGGAAGGAGTGCAGGACAATCCTGGGAACACACAGGGGGATGGAAGGAGTGCAGGACAATCCCCCAGATGCACACAGGGATGGAAGGAGTGCAGGACAATCCCGTGGATGCACAGAGGGATGGAAGGAGTGCAGGACAATCCCGTGGATTTAGTGAGGGACTGGGGGAGCACGGGACAATTCTGTGGACACACACAGGGATGGAGGATGTACAGGACAGGCCTCTGGATTCAGAGAGGGATGGAGGAGGTGCAGGAGCAACCTTTGGCCACACGGAGGGATGAGGGAGAGCAGGACAATCCTGGGGACACACAGAGGGATGGAAGGAGTGCAGGACAATCCCCTGGACACACACAGGGGTGGAGGATGTGCAGGAGCATCCTTCAGCCTCACTGAGGGATGGTGAATGCACAGAACAATCCTCTGGATACCCTGAGGGATGGAGGGAGTGCAGGGGAGTCCTGTGGATTCAGAGAGGGATGGAGGAGGTGCAGCAGCGTCCTTCAGCCTCACTGAGGGATGAGGAAGTGAAGGAGAGTCCTGTGGACACACAGGGGGATGGAAGGAGTGCAGGACAATCCTGTGGACACACAGGGGGATGGAAGGAGTGCAGGACAATCCTCAGGATTCAGAGAGGGATGAGTGATGGGTGTGGAGCCGTTGTCACCCCCAGGATGTGCCCCAGGACTGTCCCAGGGGTGCCACAGCCCCTGCAGGGCAGGGACAGCGCTGCTGTCACAGCTGTGGCCCTGTCCCTTCTGTCCCCAGCCCCACCCCGGGGGTGCAGAGCAGGGTGAACCCCCCCTCACTGCCCCAAGTGGGGTTCAGGTCCCCTCTGGGATACCAAGGTGCCCCCCCAGATCCCAGCCAGGTCAGTGGGGTCCCAGCCTGTCCCCCTAATCCCCTCCTTATCCCCTCCTCACAGCCCCCAAATCCAGGCTGGGGGGCAACCCCAGCCCCCCCACGGGTGGGGAGCAGCCGTGGTCCCCCAAATCCAGGCTGGGGGGTGCTCCCACAGCCCCCCTCCCGCAGCAGCACGGGGATCCAGGAGTGCAAAACGTGCTTTATTTTGGGAACGACACCACCACCACCAGCTGCTGCTGCTTCCAGGCACCTGGAGGGGAAGGAGGAAAAGGGTTTTTAGTGGGGTCACCCCGCTGTGGGGTCAGAGCCAGCCCCCAGGGACACCCCCCAATCCTCACCTGGATGGAATTCCCAGAATTCCCCAATTCCCATCATTTTTTCGCTGCTCCTTTCCTGCCCCGGCCGGCTCCGCGTCCCTGCCAGAACGGGGAGGGGGCTGAATGTGGGGTGGGGGGAGCCCCCAAATCTTCGCTTTCTCCCCCCGTTTTTGGGTCCAGCGGTGCTGCCCATCACACCCCGACCCCCGTTCCCCCCCCAGGACCCCCGGCCCGGTACCCCAGGGGAAAAGGGGGGGCAGGGGACACCCTGAGCTGCTCCTACCTTGGCGGGGGGGGGGACGTGCAGGGGCGAGGCTGTTCCTGCTGGGACACGAGGGGGGGGTTGGGGTGGGGGGTCCCGGCCGTGGGGACCCCCCCTCACCCCCAAGGTTTCATACTCACGGCTCCTCCTCCTTTTCCCGCTTCCTTTTCTACGGGAGAGAGAAAGAGACAGAGGATGGGGAGTCTTCCTCCCGCAGGGATGAAGGCTGTGGCTTCAGAGGAATTTGGGGTCTCCACCCCCCATCCCCAGTACCACAGGGACCCCAAAACCCCTCCCGGTCCCCCCCCATCAGGTGCTGACCTTGGCCGTGCTGCCCTTCTGGGCACCTGAGCCCTTGGGGGGCTTCTTGGGGGCCTCCTCGGCTGCTTCCTCTTCCTCCTCCTCCTCATCTTCATCCTCATCCGAGCTCAGGTCCATGACTGCGGGAGAGGCTGGCTGAGCCCCGGAGCCCGCTGGGGGGGTTGGGGGGACCCCAATACTCCTCAGGGGACAGCAGGGGGTGTGAGGGGGACCCCAATAGTCACAGAACACACAGGGGGGGTTCAGGGGGTGTGGGGGACCCCAATACTCACTGGACATGTGGAGGGGACACCCCCGATACTCACTGGACACACGGAGGGGACACCCCAATACTCACTGGACACACGGAGGGGACACCCCAATACTCACTGGACATGAAGGGGGGGTTCAGGGGCTGGGGGACACCCCGATAGTCACTGGATACATGGGGGGGGGGGGGGGTTCAGGGAGTGGGGGACCCCGATACTCACTGGACACGTGAAGGGGGGTCAGGGTGTGAGGGGGACCCCCCAACAGTCCCTGGATACATAGAGGGACACCCCGATACTCACAGGACATGTGGAGGGGACTCCGATATTCTCTGGACACGTGGAGGGGGTTCAGGGGGTGAGGGGACTCCCAATACTCACAGGACAGGTTGTGGGGGGCTCAGGGGGTACCCCAATACTCACAGGACAGGTTGTGGGGGGCTCAGGGGGTACCCCAATACTCACAGGACAGGTTGTGGGGGGCTCAGGGGGTACCCCAATACTCACTGGACACGTGGAGGGGGTTCAGGGGGTACCCCAATACTCACAGGACAGGTTGTGGGGGGTTCAGGGGGTACCCCAATACTCACTGGACACATGGAGGGGGCTCAGGGGGTACCCAATACTCACAGGACAGGTTGTGGGGGGTTCAGGGGGTACCCCAATACTCACAGGACAGGTTGTGGGGGGTTCAGGGGGTACCCCAATACTCACTGGACACATGGAGGGGGCTCAGGGGGGTACCCAATACTCACAGGACAGGTTGTGGGGGGCTCAGGGGGTACCCCAATACTCACTGGACACGTGCTGGCCGCTGACAAACAGGGGCCCCGAGCCGGCTCGCAGGCGGAAGGTCACCGGGGGGGTCAGCTCCACTCCGGCCAGTGAGGCCTGGAAAATGGGAATGGGAACAACTCCTGGCAAACCCCCCGGGACTGCAACAGCGACCCCCAGAGCCCCAAAGCCCTCCTGGGACACAGGGGGGATGCCTGGGGCAGGGGGGGATCAGGGGGACACGAGAGGGACACGGGGGAGGAACATGGGGTGACATCAAGGGACACAGGACAACACTGGGGGGACGTGAGGAGTGCAGGACATGAGGGGACACGCAGGATAGGGTGACAGGAGATGGAGCACAAGGGGCAGCCCCCCGAAGCCTCCCTGGAACAAGGTGGGGGGACAATGAGGGGACACCTGGGGCAGGCAGACATGGGGGGATCAGGGGGACACACAGGACAGAGGAACAAGGGGACACGGAGTGACAACACGGGGAGGACATGGGGAGCGCAGGACACGAGGGGAGACGTGCAGGATAGGGTGACAGGAGATGGAGCACAAGGGGCAGCCCCAGGACCCCCAGCCCCCCGAAGCCTCCCTGAAACAAGGGGGGGACGACAATGAGGGGACACCTGGGGCAGGCGGGGATCAGAGGGACACAGTGGGGACACACAGGACAGAGGAACAAGGGGACACAGGACAACACGGGGAGGACATGGGGAGCGCAGGACACGAGGGGACACGCAGGATGGGGGGGGGGGATAGAGGAGATGGAGGACAAGGGGCAGCCCCCAGGACCCCCAGCCCCCCAAAACCTCCCTGAAACAAGGAGGGGGGACAATGAGGGGACACCTGGGGTGGGGGGGGGAATCAGGGGGACACAGTGGGGACACACAGGACAGAGGAACAAGGGGACACGGAGTGACATCAAGGGACACAGGACAACACGGGGAGCGCAGGACACGCAGGATGGGGGGGGGATAGAGGAGATGGAGGACAAGGGGCAGCCCCCAGGACCCCCCAGCCCTCCAAACCCTCCCCGGGACAGGAGCAGCCCCCAGACCCCTCCCCGGGACAGCTCCCCGAGCCCTCCCGGGATAACCCCCGGAGCCTTCCCGGGATAACCCCCGGAGCCTTCCCGGGATAACCCCCGGAGCCCTCCCGGGGCAGCCCCCGGAGCCCCCCGGGCCTCACCGAGGGCAGCACCGAGGGTTTCAGCGTGGCCAGCGGCACCGGGGCGCGGCTGTCGCCGTCCTCGGGCACCACCTCGAGCACGTGGAACTCATCCCGGGCCGCCTCCCCCAGGCACACCTGGGCGGGGGAAATGAGGGAACGGCCTCAGGAGAGCCCCAAAATGCGGCCCGAAGGCCAAAATTGGGGTTTTTTGGGGGTGAGGGGAGCCCCTGGGCAGAGGAACGTGGAGTTCAGCCCTGCAGGAGCTGGAATTTGGGGGGGCTGAGGGACACCAGCACCCCCTCCCTGTCACCATCGCTCCCACATCTCAATTAATTCATTAATTAATTAAACACAGAATAAACCCAGAACAAACCTCCCCCAAACCCCTCAGGTTTTTGGTTTTATGGGCTAATTTTTTGGGGGGTTTGGGTTTTTTAGGTATTTCTGGGGGGGTTTTGGGTATATTTTTTTTAGGTTTTAGGGGTTTTTTGGGGGATATTTTTGGGGGTTTTAGGGGGTATTTTTTTGTGTTTTGGGGTCTCGGGTTTGTTTATTTTTTTGAGGGTATTTCTTGAGGGGCTTTGGGGTTTAGGGGTTTATTTGGGGGATATTTTTGGGGGGTATTTTTTGAGATTTTGAGGGGTTTTTAGCAGTTTTTCGGTGGGAGTTTAGGAGTCTTTTGAGGGGGTATTTTTTTGGGTCTTAGGGGTTTTGTGGGGGGCATTTTTTAGGTTTCTTTTGGGGGGTTTCTTTAGGTTTTGGGGTCTCAGGGCTTTTTTCAGGTATTTTTGAAGTGTTTTGGGGGTATTTCTTTGGGTTTTGGGATTTTTTTGAGGGGTATTTTTGAGGTGTTTTGGGGTTACTCACCGTGCGCAGCACCAGCTGCTGCTCGCAGCTCCAATCCTCGGTCACTCGGAAGGTGCAGGAGCTCCTGGCGCTGCTCAGCTCGCACCCTGCGGGGACAGCAGGGGACAGAGAGGGGACAGAGCCACCCCCGGGTCCCCCCGGGCATGGGGGGACACCCCAGGCGGGGTTTGGGGTGAGGAGGGGGTGACACTCACCCCAAAGGACGGACACGGGTCTGTCGGAGCCGCTGTCGGTGCTGTCCGTGAAGGACATGGCTGGGGAGGGGACACACACACACACAGAGCTGTGGGAAAATTCCAATTTGGGGAAAATCCCCAAAATTCAGCGCCCCCCACACCCGAAGACTCACCCAAAGCAGCGCCGCGGTTCTGAACCTCAGGGGGACCCCACAAACAGCGGGGCCACCCCAAAGCGGCATTTATGGGGTCACAGGGACCCCGCCCACCCCCCCACAGAGTAATTAGGAGCAGCCGCGCTGGTAATTAGTTAATTACCGCCTGAGGTGAGGGGGTTAATGAGCGTGAGAGCCCCAGCACCCCCCTACGCTGTGTGAGAGGTCACCGTGTGGTGACATCGCTGGTGGTGGTGGTGTCCCCAGGTGTCCCTCGATGTCCCCCCATGTTCTCCTGTGTCCCCTCACATCACCCGTGTCCCCTTGCCTCGCGTGTCCCCCCGTGTCGTCCCCTCCATGTCCCCGTGTGTCCCCCCCCACGTGTCCCCCCGTGTCCCTCGATGTCACCCCGTGTCCCTCCGTGTCCCCCTGTCCTGCATGACTCCGTCATGTCCCCACCATGTCACCCCGTTCCCTCGATGTCCTCCGAGCCTGCGTGACTCCCTCGTGTCCCCTCGATGTCCCCCTGTGTTTCCCCCGCGTGTTCTGTGCTGTCCCGTCTGTCCCTCAATGTCCCCTCCGTGTCAACCCCATGTTCCCCTGTCCTGCATGTCCCCTCGTGTCCTGCGCTCCGCGTGTCCCCCTCCGTGTTGTACTGCGTCCCTCGATGTCACCTCGTCTCCCTCTGTGCCCCCCTTGTCCCTCCCGCGCCCCACGTGTCCCCTCTGTCCCCCCGTGTCTCCCCTCTGTCCCCTCGTGTCCCTCTGTGTACTCTCTCTCCCCCCCCACCGTGTCCCTCTCCCGCCCCCCGTGTCCCCCCGTGTCCCCCCGTGTCCCCCATCTCCCCTCCCGGTCCCCTCCGTCCCTCCGGTCCCGGTGCTCCTCCCCTTCCGGCAGCGATGGCGGCGGCGGGGCTGGCGGGGCTGGTGAGACTGGGGGGGACCGGGTGGGACCGGGTGGCCCTGGCCCCGTGTCCCCCTGTCCCCGTGTCCCCCTGTCCCCGTGTCCCTCTGTCCCCGCGGTGTGACAGCCCCGTGTCCCCCGCAGGGTCCCGGCGAGGCCGCGGCGGCCGCTCAGGCGCTGGCGCTGCCCGCGGAGAGCTTCGGCAACGACGTGAGTGACACTGGGGGGACACTGGGGGGACTGGGGACACTGGAATGGGGACACTGGGAAAGTGAGTGACACTGGGGGGACACTGGGGGGAATGGGGACACTGGGAAAGTGAGTGACACTGGGGGGACACTGGGGGGAATGGGGACACTGGGAAAGTGAGTGACACTGGGGGGACACTGGGGGGAATGGGGACACTGGGAAAGTGAGTGACACTGGGGGAACTGGGGACACACTGGGGGGACTGGGGACACTGGGAAAGTGAGTGACACAGGGGGGACACTGGGGGGACTGGGGACACTGGAATGGGGACACTGGGAAAGTGAGTGATACTGGGGGGACACTGGGGGGAATGGGGATACTGGAATGGGGACACTGGAATGGGGACGCTGGGAAAGTGAGTGACACTGGGGGGACACTGGGGGGAATGGGGACACTGGGGGGACTGGGGACACTGGGAAAGTGAGTGACACTGGGGAGACTGGGGGGACTGGGGACACACTGGGGGACTGGGGACACTGGGAAAGTGAGTGACACTGGGGGGACACTGGGGGGAATGGAGGGGACACTGGGGGGAACTGGGGACACTGGGAGGACTGGGGGAAATGGGAATGAGGATACTGGGAAAGTGAGTGGGGAGATTGGGGGGAATGGGGACACACTGGGGGGACTGGAGACACTGGGAATGGGGACACTGGGAAAGTGAGTGACACTGGGGAGACTGGGGGGACTGGGGGACACGTTCGGGGGACTGGGGACACTGGGAATAGGGACTGGGGGGATTGGGGGGGACACTGGGGGGAACTGGGGACACTGGGGGGACTGGGGGGAATGGGGGGACACTGGGGGGAATGAGAACACACTGCGGGGAATGGGGACACTGGGAAAGTGAGTGACACTGGGGGGACTGGGGACACTGGGAATAGGGACTGGGGGGGATTGGGGGGGACACTGGGGGAAACTGGGGACACTGGGGAGGCTGGGGACACTGGGAATGAGGATACTGGGAAAGTGAGAGTGGGGGGACTGGGGACACTGGGAATGGGGATACTGGGAAAGTGAGTGACACTGGGGGGACACTGGGGGGAATGGGGACACAGTGGGTGGACTGGGGACACTGGGAATGGCGACACTGGGGGGACACTGGGGGGAATGGGGACACACTGGGTGGACTGGGGACACTGGGAATGGCGACACTGGGAAAGTGAGTGACACTGGGGAGACTGGGGGGACTGGGGACACTGGGAATAGGGACTAGGGGGATTGGGGGGGACACTGGGGGGACTGGGGGGAATGGGGACACACTGGGGAGACTGGGGACACTGGGAATGAGGATACTGGGAAAGTGAGAGTGGGGAGACTGGGGAGACTGGGGACACTGGGAAAGTGAGTGACACTGGGGACACTGGAATGGGGACACTGGGAAAGTGAGTGACACTGGGGACACTGGAATGGGGACACTGGGAAAGTGAGTGACACTGGGGACACACTGGGGGAACTGGGGACACTGGGAATGGGGACACTGGGAAAGTGAGTGACACTGGGGGGACACTGGGGGGAATGGGGATACTGGGAATGGGGATACTGGGAAAGTGAGTGACACTGGGGGGACTGGGGATACTGGGAATGGGGATACTGGGAAAGTGAGTGACACTGGGGGGACACTGGGGACACTGGGAATGGGGACACTGGGAAAGTGAGTGACACTGCGGGGACTGGGGACACTGGGGGGACTGGGACTGGGAAAGTGAGTAGCACTGGGGGGACTGGGGAGACTGGAGGATTGAGAGGACTGGGGGGCCTGGGAGTGGGGGCACTGAGGGGACACTGGAGGGATTGGGAAAATGAGTGACACTGGGGGGAGACTGGGGGGGAATTGGGGGAACTGGGAGTGGTGGCACTGGGGGACACAGTGGGGAACTGGGGACACTGGTGGGACTGGGACTGGGAAAGTGAGTGACACCAGAGGTACTGCGGGGACACTGGGGGGACTGGTGGTACACTGGGGGGATTGGGGAATTGAGGGGACTGGGGACACTGGGGGAACTGGGAGTACTGGGAATAGGGGCACTGGGGGGAGCTGGGGGGACAGTGGGGGGAATGGAGACACTGGAGGGGACTGGGAAAGTGAGTGACACTGGGAGGAGTGGGGGGTACTGGGGACACTGGCTGGACTGGGGGGAACTGTGGACACTGGGGGGACATTGGGGGGATTGGGAATGGTGGCACTGGGACAACACTGGTGGGACTGGGGGCACTGGGGGGGCTTACTGGGAGGGGGTCCCATATTTGGGGCTCCCTACCCTGGGTGTCCCTGTCCTTGCAGGGGGGGTCCCAGCTTTAATGGGGTTTCATCTTTTGGGGTCCCTGTCCTGGGAGGGGGGTCCCGGCTTTGGGGTCCCTGTCCAGGGGGGAGGGTGGGAGGTCTCAGATTTGGGGGTTCCAAATTTGGGGTTCCCTGTCCTGGAGGGTCACAGAGCTGAGGGATCCCAGATTTGGGGGATCCCAGTGCTGGGGAGTCTCAGTCCTTGGGGGGTGTCCCAGTTTTGGGGTATTCCCCCAATCCAGGGGGATTGAGAGAGGGTCGAGGTATTGGGGGTCCAATTTTGGGGGTCCCTGTCCTCTCAGGGGGGTCCCAGATTTGGGGGTTTCAACTTTTGGGGTCTTGGGAGGGGAGTCCCAGTTTTGGGGTATCCCAGTTTTCGGGGTCCCAGTCCCAGCAGAGGCGTTCCACCCTTGTCCCCTGGGAGGTTGGGAACCCTAAAAAGAAGAAACCCCCAGAATAGGAAGAGAGAAACCCCAAAGGCAGGAAAAAACCCCACAAAAGTGGGGAGAACACCCCAAAAACGGGGAGGGGGACCCCAAAATGGGACAGCCCCCCCCCCCCCGAGGGGACATTTGTCCCCAGGAGGTGACCCAGGTGTCCCTGGTGCCACCCAGCCCCGCGTGGAGCTGGCCTGGGCCATGAAGGCGCATCAGCATGCCCAGGTCTACTTCAACGTGAGTTTGGGGTTTTGGGGTGGGATTTTGTGGTTTTGGGGCTTTGGGGCTTTGGGGTGGGCTTTTGGGGTTTTGGCATTTTGGGGTTTGGGGGGGTTGGGGTTTTGAGGTCGGCTTTTGGGGTGGGCTTTTGGCATTTTGGGGTTTTGGGGTTTGGCGTTTTGGAGTTTTGGGGTTTGGGGTTTTGAGTTCGGCTTTTGGGGTGGGCTTCTGGTGTTTTGGGGTTTTGAGGTGGGGTGGGTGGGGTTTTGGCATTTTGGGGTTTTGAGATGGGGTTTTGGGGCTTTGGGGTGGGGTTTTGGCATTTTGTGGTTTTGGGGTTTTGGGGTTTTGACATTTTGGAGTTTTGGCATTTTGGGGGTTTTGGGGTGGGGCTTTGGGATGGGGGTTTAGGGTTTTGGCATTTTGGAGTTTTGGGGTTTGGGGTGGGATTTTGGGCTTTTGGGGTTTTGAGGTGGGGTTTTAGGTCTTTGGGGTGGGGTTTTGGGATTTTGGGGTTTTGGCATTTTGGGGTTTTGGGGTTTGGCGTTTTGGAGGTTTGGGGGTTGGGGTTTTGAGGTCGGCTTTTGGGGTGGGCTTCTGGTGTTTTGGGGTTTTGAGGTGGGGTGGTGGGGTTTTGGCATTTTGGGGGTGGGGTTTTGGGGTTTGGGGTTTTGGCATTTTGGGGTTTTAGGGTGGGCTTTTGGGGTGGGGTTTTGGGGTGGGATTTTGTGGCTTTGGGGTGGGCTTTTGACGTTTTGGGGTTTTCGGGTGGGGTTTTGGGGCTTTGGGATGGGGTTTTGGGGTTTTGGCATTTTGGGGCTTTGGGTCTTTGGGCTTTTGGGGTGGGGTTTTGGGGTAGGGTTTTGGCATTTTGGGGTCGGGTTTTGGGGTGGCGTTTTGTGGTTTTGGGGTGGGGTTTTGAGGCTTTGGGGCTTTGAGATGGGGTTTTGGGGCTTTGGGATGCGTTTTGGGGTGGGCTTTTGGCATTTTGGACTGGGTTTTTGGGGTGGGGTTTTGGCATTTTGGGCTTGTGGGGTTTTGGGTTTTTGGGGTGGGGTTTTGGCATTTTGGGATTTTGGAGCTTTGGAGTGGAGTTTTAGGTCTTTGGGGTGGGATTTTGGGCTTTTGGGGTGTCCCAGCTGATGCTCCCCCTGCAGCTCATCTCCTCCGTGGAGCCCAAATTCCTGAAGCTCACCCAGGTGGACGAGAGGATCTATGAGGAATTCCGCAGAACCTTCCGGAACCTGCGCGTGGACGTGCTGGACCCCGAGGAGCTGAAATCAGAGGCGGCCAAGGAGGTGGGGGAGGGGGTTGGGGGGGTTTTAGTGGGATTTCCTCCAAAAAAACACCCAAAAAATACCTCAAAAAACCTCAAAAACTACCTCAAACCCCCAAAATACCTCAGAAAATAACAAAAAATACCTCAAAAAAAAAAAAAAAAAAAAAAAACCCCAAAACAAACCAAACATACCTCAAAAATCCCCCAAACTGAAAAAAATTCCTCAAAAACCCCAAAGCCACAAAAAACCCCTCAAAAAACCCAAAACCACAAAAAAAACCCTCAAAAAGCCAAAAACCCCAAAACATAACCTAAAAAACCCAAAACCCAAGGGTGTTGTGAGGGTGTTAGTGGGTGTAAAAATCCCCAATTTTGTAGGATTTTGGGGTTCTGAAGGAGTTTTATCGGGGTTTGTGGGGGTTTAATGGGCTTTGGGGGGTTTTTTAGTGAGATTTCCCCCCTTTTTTGTGGGTTTTGTGGTGCTGAGGGTATTTTTACCCCCCCAAAAGTGGCACCTCTTCTTCAAGGGGGTGATGAAGGATTTCAGCTTCTGGGCCAAGGCTTGGGAGGGATTTGGGGGGGGATTTTAGTAGGGTTTGGAGGGGATTTAGTGAGGTTTCCCCTCTTTTTAATGCAATTTCTCCCCTTTTTAGTGGGGTTTCCCCCCTTTTTATTGGGATTTTGGGATGCTGAGGGTGTTTTTAACCCCTCAGAAATGGCGCCTCTGCTTTGAGGGTGTGGAGGATTTCAACTAGGCCAGGCCAAGGCTTGGGTGGGGATTGGGGGGGATTTAATGGGGTTTGGGAGCTTTTAATGGGGTTTGGAGGATTTTAGTGGGGTTTAGGGGATTTTAATGGGGTTTTGGTGGAGTTTTATTGGGCTTTTGGGGTGCTAAGTGTGCTTTTAACCCCTCAGAAATGGCGCCTCCACTTCGAGGGGATGGTGGAGAATTTCAGCTACAGGGCCAAGGCTTGAGGGGTTTTATTGGGATTTTCCCCCCAAGGCCGTGGATGGGGTTTTGTGAGGGGGTTTTAATGGGGTTTGGGGGGGGGGTTAGTGGGATTTTAGTGGGGTTTTATTGGGGTTTTGGGGTGCTGAGGGTGTTTTTACCCCCTCAGAAGTGGACCCTGTTCTGCCTCAGCTTCAAGGGTGCGGTGGAGGATTTCAACTAGGCCAGGCCAAGGCTTGGGTGGGGACTGGGGGGGTTTTGATGGGGTTTGGGAGCTTTTAATGGGGTTTGGAGGATTTTAGTGGGGTTTAGGGGATTTTAATGGGGTTTTGGTGGAGTTTTATTGGGGTTTTGGGGTGCTAAGTGTGCTTTTAACCCCTCAGAGATGGTGCCTCGACTTTGAGGGGATGGTGAGGGAATTCAGTCATAGGGCCAAGGCTTGAGGGGTTTTATTGGGATTTTCCCCCCAAGGCAGTGGATGGGGTTTTGTGAGGGGGTTTTAGTGGGGTTTGGGGGGGTTGTTAGTGGGATTTCCCCCCCTTTTATTGGGGTTTTGGGGTGCTGAGGATGTTTTTACCCCTCAGAAATGGCGCCTCCACTTTGAGGGGATGGTGAGGGAATTCAGCTACAGGGCCGAGGCTTGAGGGGTTTTATTGGGATTTTCCCCCCAAGGCCGTGGATGGGGTTTTGTGAGGGGGTTTTAGTGGGGTTTGGGGTGGGTTTTATTGGGGTTTTGGGGTGCTAAAGATGTTTTTAACCCCCCCAGAAGTGGCGCCCGTTCTGCCTCAGCTTCGAGGGCGTGGTGGAGGATTTCAACTTCGGGACTCTGCTGCGCCTGGACTCGCGTGGGGAGTACTCGGAGGAAAATTCCATCCTGGGTGGGTTTGGGGTCCGTGTGGGCTGAGGGGACCCCAAATCCCCTCACACTGACCCCCAAATCCCCCTCTGCAGCCACCAGGATCCAGTTCCTGGCCATCGAGATCGCCCGCAACAGGGAGGGCTGCAATGAGCACGTGCACAGCAAGGGCAGGGGGGAGAGGAACCGCGGGGTGGAATCCTGAAATAAATCCTGAAAAACTGCAATGAATCCTGAAAGAACTTTTATAAATCCTGAAAGGACTTGCATTCTCCTGAAAGAATTCCATAAATCCTGAAAACTGCAATGAATCCTGAAAGAACTTTTCTAAATCCTGAAAGGGCTTTCATAAATCCTAAAATTAGTTTCATAAATCCTAAAGGATCTTCAATAAATTCTGAAAAACTTCGATAAATCCTGAAAGAACTTCAGTAAATCCCGAAATGATTTCAATAAATCCTAAAAGAACTTTTATAAATCCTGAAAGAACTTTTATAAATCCTGAAAGAACTTTAATAGTTCCTTAAAGGACTTTTATAAATCCTAAAATTATTTTAATAAATCCTAAACGTTCCCTAAGCTGTAGATTTTTTCCTTATTTTAAAACCTGTTTAAACCTAAAACCCCCCAAATCTCCCACCCGTGATCCCCCCCAAAACCTCAACCACAACATTTCCAGT
This sequence comes from Calcarius lapponicus, assembly GCA_039654755.1. Lineage (NCBI taxonomy): Eukaryota > Metazoa > Chordata > Aves > Passeriformes > Fringillidae > Calcarius > Calcarius lapponicus. The sequence continues at coordinate 62,964 of JBBFKN010000204.1, forward strand.
ATTTTTTAATAAAAAATGAAATAAACCAAACTGCAACTGATGAGAGGAGACTTTCTGAGTTTCTCATCTCTTAAAACAGCAAAATTTTTTATTGTTTAATATTGCTCATTTTATTTTATTTTATAATTTAATTTAATTTTTTTTTTACCTGTTAAATAAACATTTTATTTCCACTTCTCTCCAAGGAAATCTCTTTCCCAAACCACTTCAGCAGAGGGGCTGCTTGAATTTGCCTTTTTTAAGAAACCCCTTTAGGAATTGTTCTCAAATGACCCCAAACCAAGACAAATGGGGCCATTCCCAGGCTCTGGAAGGTTCTGGAAGGTCAGAGCTGCCTCTGCCCCCTCCAGCTGGAAATAAAGATTGGAAAATCCCAATCCCAGTTTGGGGCTCCTGTTTGAAAATCCCAAAATCCCAATCCCAGTTTGGGGTCCCTGGCTGAAAATCCAAAATCCCAATCCCAGTTTGGGGCCCCCGTTTAAAAATCCCAAAATCTCGATCCCAGTTTGGGGTCCCCATTTGAAATCCCAAAATCCCAATCCCAGTTTGAAAATCCCAATTCCCATTTGGGGTCCCAGTTTGAAAATCTCAAAATCCCAAACCCGGTGCTGGGGTTCCTGTTTGAAATCCTAATTCCTGTTTGGGGTCCCTGACTGAAAATCCCAAAATCCCAATCCCAGTTTGGGGTCCCCATTTGAAATACCAAAATCTCAATCCCAGTTTGGGGTCCCTGTTTGAAAATCCCAATATCCAGATCCCAGTTTGGGGTCCCTGTTTGAAAATCCCAATCCCAGTTTGGGGTCCCCCATCCCCTTTCAGGTTGTTCCAGGATTTGGGGTCGATCCAGGTGGGTTTTGGGGCCCGGCTCTGGGTCCAAGGGTCTCCCCCCAAATCCAGGGGGATTTTTTGGGGTTTGATTGGGAAAATCACCCTGAGGGAAAGGGCTGGGGGGAATCTCGGGGTTCTGAGAAGGAGCTGAGAGTTCTGGGGTGAATCTCTGGTTTCTGGGGTCACTCTCAGGGCTCTGGGGGGACTCTCGGGGTTCTGGGGTCGCTCTGGGGGTTCTGAGAAGGAACTGAGGGTTCTGGGGTGAATCTCTGGATTTTGGGGTCACTCTCAGGGCTCTGGGGGGACTCTCAGGGTTCTGGGGTCACTCTCGGGGTTCCAGGGACACACTTGGGCTTCTGGGGTCACTCTCAGGGCTCTGGGGGGACTCTCGGGGTTCTGGGGTCACTCTGGGGGTTCCAGGGACACGCTTGGGCTTCTGGGGTCACTCTCAGGGCCGTAGGGGGACTCTTGGCGTTTTGGGGACACTCTCAGGGTTTTGGGGTGACTCTGGGGTGACTCTTGGGGCTCTGGGGTCCCTCAGGGGTCCCTCGGGCTCAGGCCACTCTCAGGGTCACTCTTGGGGTCCCTGTGGGGTCGCTTTTGGGGTCACTCTGGGGTCCCTCGGGCTCAGGCCAGTCTCAAGGTCCCTCTTGGGGTCACTCAGGGTCCCTCAGGGGTCCCTCGGGCTCAGGCCACTCTCAGGGTCACTGTGGGGTCCCTTGGGGGTCACTCTGGAGTCCCTTGGGGGTCCCCATGGGGTCCCCATGGGGACACTGGGGTCCATCACACGTCATTGTGGGGTCACTCAGGGTCCCTCGGGGGTCACTCAGGGTCCGTTGGGGGTCCCTCAGGGCTCAGGCCACTCTCAGGGTCACCGTGGGGTCCCTCAGGGGTCCCTGTGGGGTCCCCCAGGGGGCTCAGGCCACTCTCAGGGTCTCTATGGGGTAACTCAGGGGTCACTCTGGGGTCCCTGGGGGCTCAGGCCACTCTCGGGGTCACTGTGAGGTCCCTCCGGGGTCCCTCAGGGGCACTGGGGGTCACTCAGAGGTCCCTGTGGGGTCACCATGGGGATCACTCTGGGTCCCTTGGGCTCAGGCCACTCTTGGGGTCACTGTGGGGTCACTCAGGGTCACCACGAGGTCACTCTTGGGGTCACTGTGGGGTCCTTCTGGGGTCCCTCAGAGGTCCCTCTCAGGGTCACTCAGAATCCCTCAGGGGTCACTGTGTGGTCACTCAGGGGTCACCATGGGGTTCCTCAGGGGTCCCTGGTGGGTTACTCTGGAGTCCCTCAGGGTCCCTCGGGGGTCTCTGTGGGGTCACCATGGGGTCCCTTAGGGGCTCAGGCCACTCTTGGGGTCACTCAGGGTCCCTCAGGGGTCCCTGTGGGGTCTCAGGCCACTCCGGGGTCCCTGTGGGGTCACTCTGCGGTTCCTCAGGGGTCACTCTGGGGTCCCTCAGGGATGGGGTCCCTCAGCCACTCTTGGGGTCACTGTGGGGTCCATGATTCTACCATTCACTCAGGGTCACCACGAGGTCACTCTTGGGGTCACTGTGGGGTCCTTCTGGGGTCCCTCTCAGGGTCACTCAGGGGTCACTCTGGAGTCCCTCTGGGGTCACCATGGGGTCCCTCAGGGGCTCAGGCCACTCTTGGGGTCACTCAGGGTCCCTCGGGGGTCACCGTGGGTTCCCTGTGGGGACACTGTGGGGTCCCTCTTGGGGTCACTCAGGGCTCAGGCCACTCTTGGGGTTCCCCAGGGGTCACTCTGGGGTCCCTTGGGGGTCTCTCAGGGGTCCCTCGGGAGTTCCTGGGGGCTCAGGCCACTCTTGGGGTCACTGTGTGGTCCCTCAGGGGTTCCTCAGGGGTCGCTTTGGGGTCCCTCAGGGATGGGGTCACTCAGCCACCCTTGGGGTCACTCTTGGGGTCCCTCTCAGGGTCACTCATGATCCCTCTGAGGTCACCATGGGGTCCCTCAGGGGGCTCAGGCCACTCTTGGGGTCACTCAGGGTCCCTCAGGGGTCACCGTGGGTTCCCTGTGGGGACACTGTGGGGTCCCTCTGGGCTCAGGCTACTCTCGGGGTCCCTCAGGGGTCACTCCAGGGTCCCTTGGGGGTCTCTCAGGGGTCTCTGTGGGGTCCCTCGGGAGTTCCTGGGGGCTCAGGCCACTCTTGGGGTCACTCTGGGGTTCCTCAGGGGTCCCTGGGGGGTCACCATGGGGTCCCTCAGGGGCTCAAGCAACCCTTGGGGTCACTCAGGGTCCCTCAGGGGTCCCTGTGGGGTCTCAGGCCACTCCAGGGTCCCTGTGGGGTCACTCTGGGGTTCCTCAGGGGTCCCTGGGGGGTTACTCATGGGTCCCTTGGGGGTCCCTGGGGGGTCACCATGGGGTCCCTCAGGGATGGGGTCCCTCAGCCACTCTCGGGGTCCCTCTCAGGGTCACTCATGATCTCTCTGAGGTCACCATGGGGTCCCTCAGGGTGCTCAGGCCACTCTTGGGGTCACTCAGGGTCCCTCAGGGGTCACTGTGGGGTCTCAGGCCACGCCGGGGTCCCTGTGGGGTCACTTTGGGGTCCCTCAGGGATGAGGTCCCTCTCAGGGTCACTCATGATCCCTCATGAACCCCAGGTCACCCTGGGGTCCCTCAGGGGCTCAGGCCACTCTTGGGGTCACTGTGGGGTCCCCTGGGGGTGACTTTGGGGGTCTCAGCCACTCGTGCGCGGCTCAGTAGAAACCATTGAGTTTATTTGCAGTCACAATGCTTACACTGTTTGCAGCAAACACCCCGACATCAACCAGCATCTGCTCACGCGGGAAAGGACCCAACACACACCAGGGGTGGGGGCAAGGGAACGAACAAAAACCCAACCAAATAAAATTAAAATTGAAAAAAAAAATCCCAAAAAAACAAACAAAAAAAGGGGAAAAAAATTATAATAAAAGAGTGTCTGGGAAGAGAAACTGAAGCCCTGAAAGGCCCCGAGTGTTTTTGGGAGAGCTGAGCAAGAGGATGCACACGACTAGCAGCAACAATAGTGGGGTACACGGCAAAGGGGCTCCCTCCCCTCCATCCCGGGCCCTGGGACCCATCCCCACCCCAAACATCCTCGGGGGGCTCTGCAGGACAAGGGGCCTCGCTGCTGTGGGGGGGCTTGGGAACCCCCCCGCGCCGCCGCCAGGCCCCGCTCCAGCCCGGAAAAATGGGAAAAAAAGGGATGGAAAAAGGGAAAAGAGGGCCCTGGGAGGGGCTACTGCTACAGAGGGGACAGGAGGGACACCCACGAGCAAGCACGAACGGAGGGGTCACGTCATGGCTTCGAGTTCCCAAGAACGAGGGCGAGACGGGACCGGGAAATTGTGATTTTTGAGGGGGGCTTAATAAGAAAAAATATACATTTGGAATTTTACAATGCCTTTTTTTTTTTTTTTTGTGGTGGTTTTTTTATTATTATTATTATTATTTTTAATCTTTTTTTGTTGTTTTTTTTAATTTTTTTTTTGTGTTGTTTGAGTTTTTGCTTCTCTCTACAGCTTGTCTCACTAAATAGATCTCTGCACTTTCACACAGCCACCCCCTCGCCCAGTAAAGCTTCAGGCCACGCTTTCCTCACTCGCATTCACAACCCTCACACCAGCACTGGGTGCACCAGGACTCTGTAAAAATTTCAATCACACTTTGTTTTTTGTTTTTTTTTATCATTTTGTCATTTTTTTTTCATAGTTTTGGTTTTTTTTGTGTGTTTTTTTCTTTTTGTGATTTTTTTTGCAGTTTTTTTGTCTGTTTTTTTTTGTTTTTTAATCTTGTTTTTCTGAAACTCAATATAAACCTTGCTCCAAAATGTTATGAAAAAATGTACATGTTTTTGTTTTTTTTTTGTTTTGTTTTGTTTTTTTTGTTTTGTTTTATACAAGGCAGGCTTTTCGCAGCGGAGCGCCGCCGGTTCCACATTCCGGCCAGGGAAGGAAAAAGAGAGACACAGACACCTTGGAATTCCTGCACCTGGATTCTGCCCTTGCCACGGGAAAACACCTGCCCAGGTGAGCTCCACCTGCTGCTCCCTCCTCCCCGGGGCGGGAGGCCCTGGCTGGGCTCTGCGGCTGTCAGCTCATCATGTCGTTGCTGTTGACGCCGTAGCTCGAGTTCTTCATGGAGTCGTTGACCTCCCTCCGGAACGCCGACAGGTTCTGGGTGAACCTGGGGGGACAGGGGAGAGCAGGTTCCAGCATTCCAGCATTCCTGCATTCCATCATTCCATGATTTCATCATCATTCCATGATTCCACCATTCCATCGTTCCAGCATTCTATGATTCCACCATTCCATGATTCCACCATTCCATCATTCCATCACATTCCATCATTCCATGATTCCAGCATTCCATCATTCCATCATTCCAGCATTCCATCATTCCATCACATTCCATCATTCCATGATTCCAGCATTCCATCATTCCATCATTCCAGCATTCCATCATTCCATCACATTCCATCATTCCAGCATTCTATGATTCCATCATTCCATGATTCCACCATTCCATCATTCTACCCCATTCAACCATTCCATGGTTCCATGATTCCAGGATTCCAGCATTCCAGAGTTCCACCATATTCCACCATTCCACCATTTCATGATTCCAGCATCCCATCACATTCCATCATTCCAGCATTCTATTATTCCATGATTCCATCATTCCACTACTCTGTGAATCCATGATTCCAGCATTCCATCACATTCCATCATTCCATGATTCCACCATTCCATCATTCTACCATTCCATCATTCCGTGATTCCAGCATTCCAGCATTTCACGATTCCAGCATTCCATGATTTCATGGCTTCACCATTCCATGATTCCAGCATTCCATGATTCCAGCATTCCATCACATACCATCATTCCATGGTTCCAGCATTCCATCATTCCAAATTCCATGGCTCCATCATTCCACAATTCCATGGCTCCATCATTCCATGATTCCATCACTCCAGCATTCCACCATTCTATCATTCCATGATTCCAGCAATCCATCACATTTCATCATTCTGTCACTCCATGATTCTACCATTCCATCATTCCAGCATTCCATGATTCCACCACTCCACCATTCCATGATTCCAGCAGTCCATGGTTCCATGATTCCACCAGTTCATCATTCCACGATTCCATCACTCCATCATTCCACCATTCCGTTACTCCATGATCCCATCATTCCACCACTCCATGATCCCAGTATTCCATCACATTCCACCATTCCACCATTCCATCATTCCATGATTCCATCACTCCACCATTCATTCCATCACTCCATCATTCCATCACTCCACCATTCCATCACTCCATCATTCATTCCACCACTCCACCATTCCACCACCCCAGCATTCCCTGATCCCACCATTCCCCATCCCATGAACTGCTCATCTCGGAGCAGTTTCCCCCCAGAACTCCGCGCCGAGCCCGGCGGTGTCTCCACACCGAGGATGGGGATCCACCACTTCCCCTGAAGGGATCTGATCCCACCGGAACGGGGATCTCGGGAAGGAATTCCTGCCTGGGATGGAATTCCCAGAGGAAAATCTGTGGTTTCTCCATCCCTGGAAGTGCCCCAGGCCAGGTTGGATCCCCCTGGGACAGTGGAAGGTGTGGTGGGAAATCCTTGTGGATATTTAGGATCCAACCACAAACCCCTGAAGGAATCCCATGGGAAGGAACCCCATCAAACTGAAATGGGGATACTGGGGAGGAATTCCTGGCTGGGATGGAATTCCCAGGGAAGCTGTGTCTGTCCCATCCCTGGAGGCGTCCCAGGCCAGGCCGGATCCCCTGGGACAGTGGGAAATACCCGTGGATATTTAAGATCCTCTCCCACCCAAACCATTCCATGATTCCAACTGTGAACCCATGAAGGAATCTTTCCATGGGAAGCTTTAAACTGAAATGGGGATATTGGGAAGGAATATTCCCAGAGGAAAATCTGTGGTTTCTCCATCCCTGGAAGTATCCTAGGCCAGGCCAGAGCCTCCTGGGACCGTGGAAGGTGTGGGAAATACCTGTGGGTATTTAGGATCCCTTCCTACCCAAACCTTGCCAACCATGAAGCCATGAAGGAATCACATGGGAGTTTCAAACTGGAATGGGATATTGGGAAGGAATTCCCAGAGGAAAATCTGTGGTTTCTCCATCTCTGGAAGTGTCCCAGGTCAGGCTGGAGGACCCTGGGACAGTGGGAAATACCCGTGGACATTTAGGATCCCCTCCCACCAAAACCATGGGAACTTCCCATGGGAAGTGTCAAACTGCAATGGGATATTGGGATGGAATTCCCAGGGAAGCTGCGTCTGTCCCATCCCTGGAGGCGTCCCAGGCCAGTTTGGATCCTCCTGGGACAGTGGGAAATACCCGTGGATACTGGGGCTTGCTCCCAGTCCATCCCATGGAACGCCGTTCCCGTTCCCATTCCCGTTCCCATTCCCATTCCCGTTCCCATTCCCGTTCCCGTTCCGGACCCCATTCCCGTTCCCATTCCCGACCTGTCGCGGTTCTTGGTGAGCAGGTTGCGCTCGATGCCCTCCATGAGGTTCTCGAAGCACAGGTGCATGGCCTGCTGCTTCTCGGGGGGCTGGCTGTTCACGATGCTGTTCCTCAGGTCCGAGAAGTACTGCGGAGGCAGGACAGACAGCCAGGGGTGAATCCCCGTGGGATCGGGATTCGGGATCGGGATTCGGGATCGGGATTCGGGATCGGGCACAGCCCCCTCGGGGCGCTGGGGGTAATGAGGGAGCAGCCCAAAGGATGAGGGGTGGGGGTGGATTGATCAGCTCCGAGGAGCTCTCCTGGCCATGGGATCATCCCAGGGATCATCCTGGCCATGGGATCATCCCAGGGATCATCCAGGCCATGGGACCACCCCAAGGATCATCCTGGCTATGGGATCATCCCAAGGATCATCCTGGCCATGGGATCATCCTGGCCATGGGATCATTCCAAGGACCATCCTGGCCATGGGATCACTCCAAGGATCACCCTGGCCATGGGATCACCCTGGCCATGGGATCACTCCAAGGATCATCCTGGCCATGGGACCACCCCAAGGATCATCCTGGCCATGGGATCATCCCAAGGATCACCCTGGCCATGGGATCATCCCAAGGACCATCCTGGCCATGGGATCATCCTGGCCACGGGATCACCCTGGCCATGGGATCATTACAAGGACCATCCTTGCCGTGGGATCATCCCAAGGAGCTCTCCTGGCCATGGGATCATCCCAAGGATCACCCTGGCCATGGGATCATCCCAAGGATCATGGTGGCCACGGGATCATTCCAAGGCTTTTCTGGCAATGTGCTCCTCCCTCATCCAAGCCTTTTCCAGCTGGGATGGATCCTTTACCTTCTCGTTGAGCAGGATGAGGCCGAGCAGGGGCCGGGACATGGACCACTGGTTCCGGCAGTCCTCGAAGATGATGATGTTCAGCACCGTCGAGAGCATCTGGCACGGGGAGCCAAGGGTTAAAGGCAGCCCCTGCATCCCACCCCATGGACCCCAAATCCCATCTAAACCCAATCCCATGGATCCCATGGATCTCTATTCCATGGATCCTATCCCACCCCAATCCCATGGATCCCATGGATCCCAATCCCATGGATCCCATCCCACCCCAATCCCATAGATCCCAAATCCCATCTAAACCCAATCCCATGGATCCCATGGATCTCTATTCCATGGATCCCATGGAACCCAATCCCATGGACGCCATCCCACCCCAATCCCATGGATCCCATGTATCTCATGGATCCCATTCCACTCCCACAGATCTCATGGATCCCACCCCATGGATCCCAAATCCCATCTAAACCCAATCCCATGGATCCCATGGATCCCAATCCCATGGATCCCATTCCACTCCCATGGATCCCAATCCCACCCCAGCTCCCTCCTCTCTCTGGGATTTGGGAATCTCCTGGAATTCTGGAGACTCAAGATTCTGGAGCTTTGAGCACTGGCAGCCAATTTCTGGTGGGTTTTGGGGCTCCTCTGTTGTTTTTTTGGGCTCTCCAGGTGAATTATGGCCTCCTTAGATGTTTTTCGGAGCCCCCCGGTGTATTTTGGAGCCCCCAGGCGAATTTTGACCTCCTCAGTTGTTTTTTGGTGTCCCCAGGTTATTTTTTGGCCTCCTCAGGTGTTTTTCAGAGCCCCCAGGTACATTTTGGAGCCCTTAGGTGTATTTTGGAGCCTCCAGGTACATTTTAGAGCCACCAGGTGAATTCTTGAGCCCCCCAGGTGAATTTTGACCTCCTCGGTTGTTTTTTGGTGTCCCCAGGTTATTTTTTTGCCTCCTCAGGTGTTTTTCAGAGCCCCCAGGTAGATTTTGGAGCCCCCAGCAATATTTTGGAGCCCCCCAGGTACATTTTAGAGCCACCAGGTGAATTCTGGAGCCCCCAGGCATATTTTGTAGCCTGAGGTATATTTTGGCTCCCCCGGGTGCATTTTGGAGCTCCCCAGGTGTTATTTGGAGCCCCCAGGTGAATTTTGACCTCCTCAGTTGTTTTTTGGTGTCCCCAGGTACATTTTGGCCTCCTCAGGTGTATTTCAGAGCCCCCAGGTAGATTTAGGAGCCCCCAGGAATATTTTGGAGCCCCCCAGGTATATTTTGGAGCCCAAGGTACATTTTGAAGCCACCAGGTGCATTCTGGAGCCCCCCAGGTACATTTTAGAGCCACCAGGTGAATTCTTGAGCCCCCCAGGCGAATTCTGACCTCCTCAGTTGTTTTTTGGTGTCCCCATGTTATTTTTTGGCCTCCTCAGGTGTTTCTCAGAGCCCCCAGGTACATTTTGGAGCCCCCAGCAATATTTTGGAGCCCCCAGGTACAATTTGGAGTCCTCCAGGTGCATTTCAGAGCCCCCTGGGTACATTTTAGAGCCTCCAGGTGAATTCTGGAGTCCCCAGTTGTATTTCAGAGCTCCCCAGGTATATTTTGGAGCCTGAGGTATATTTTGGCTCCCCCGGGTGCATTTTGGAGCCCCCCAGGTGCATTTTGGAGCCCCCCAGGTGCATTTTTGACCCCCCAAGGCGTGCTGGGGCTGACCTGCTGGATCATCTCGGGGTGCTGCTGCATGATGTGCAGGAAGCGATCGCTCTCCTGGGCCAGGGGTGTCGATCTCTTCTTGGTGCTGCGCGAGAGCTGCTTGAACAGGTAGGTGACGATGTGGTCCAGGCAGGAGCAGCAGCCCGTGCACACCATGGTGTCTGCGGGGAGAGGGGGGACAAATGAGAGTCTGGGGGGGAAAATGGGGGTTTGGGGGAAAAAAAACGGGGGTTTGTGGGGGAATATGGGGGAAAATGGGGGAAAATGGGGAAAAAATGAGAGAAAAATGGGGAAAAATAGAGAGAAAAATGGGGAAAAAAATGAGAGAAAAATGGGGAAAAAATGAGAGAAAAATGGGGGGAAAATGGGGATTTGGATGGAAAAAAAAGAGGCTTTGGGGGGAAAACCCACAAGTTTGTGGGGAAAAAATGGGGGTCTGGGGGAAAAAGAATGGGGGTTTGGGAAGGGAAAATAGGGGAAAAAAGGGGGGAAAATGGGGATTTGGACAGAAAAAAAGAGGGTTTGGGGGGAAAATGGGGGAAAAATGGAGGTTTGGGGGAAAATGGGGTTCAGGGGAAAAAACCTGCAAGTTTGGGGGAAAATGGGGATGTGGGAAGGGAAAATGGGGATTTGGGCAGAAAAAAAAGAGGGTTTGGTGAAAAAATGGGGGAAAAAAAAAAGGGGGTTTGGAGGAAAATAAAGTGGAAGAGTCCAAGGCCAGGTTGGGATAATCTGGGATTGTGGGAGGTGTCCCTGGATTGGGCCTAAAAAAATCCTTTCCAACCCCAACCATCCCAAAATTCCAGCAATTCCCAGAACCGTTCACTTTTGGTGAGATCAGTGCTCCAAATTCTCCAAATGCCAGTTTCAAATCCCCACGTGGAAAATTCAAATCTCCACGTGGAAAACGGGGTTTTTAGCCCTGACTTCTTCCCAAATCCCAGGAAATCTCCACCCCAAATCCCGGGAAAAGCGGGGAGGGAGCAGCAGGATTACCCAGCGCGGTGAGGCCCTCGGAGATGGAGGACAGGATGTACATGATGACGTGGGGCTCCAGGCTGGCAATGAAGTTCATGTGGTCCTGGGTGAGCACTTCCAGCAGGGAATAGTAGGATTGGCTAAGCTTGGGATAATCCTGCAGGAAAAAGCGGGAAAAATCTGCTCGGTTTTCATGGAAGCATCAAATTCCCAAATCCAGCCTGTCACAGCTGGAATGTGCTGGTGGATCTCCTGAGCAAGGATTCTCTCTCCCAGAAAATCTGTATTCCAAGAGATTTCCCATTTTCCTTCCCTCTCCCATTCCAACATTTCCCATTTTCCTTCTCTCTCTCATTCCACCATTTCCCATTTTCCTTCCCTCTCCCATTCCAACATTTCCCATTTTCCTTCCCTCTCCCATTCCAACATTTTCCTTCTCTCCCTTCCCAACATTTCCCATTTTCCTTCTCTCCCATTCCAACATTTCCCATTTTCCTTCCCTCTCCCATTCCAACATTTCTCATTTTCCTTCCCTCTCCCATTCCAACATTTCCCATTTTCCTTCTCTCCCATTCCAACATTTCCCATTTTCCTTCTCTCCCATTCCAACATTTCCCATTTTCCTTCTCTCCCATTCCAACATTTCCCATTTTCCTTCCCTCTCCCATTCCAACATTTCCCATTTTCTTCTCTCCCATTCTATTTCATATTCCCAATGCTGCTCTGTCCAATAATTTTTCCCACTTTTTTATTTTCCCAGGGAAAATCTGGGAATTGGGATGGGATTTCTAATCCATTCCCACCCAAAATCTGGGAATTGGGATGGGATTTCTAATCCATTCCCACCCAAAATCTGGGAATTGGGATGGGATTTCTAATCCATTCCCACCCAAAATTTGGGAATTATTTATGTGGTTCCTTTGCAACCCAAAGCATTCTGTGATCCCATGAATTCCAAACTGGGCGGGATTTAAAATCTATTCCCACCCAAAATCTGGGAATTGGGATGGGATTTCAAACCCCTTCCTGCCCAAAATCTGGGAATTGGGATGGGACTTCAAACCCCTTCCCACCTAAAATCTGGGAATTCGGATGGAATTTCAAACCCATTCCCACACAGAATTTGGGAATTGGGTTGGGATTTCAAGCCCAAAATTTGGGAATTGGGATGGGATTTCAAATCCATTCCCACCCAAAATCTGGGAATTGTGATGAAATTTCAAATCCATTCCCACTCAAAATTTGGGAATTGGGATTTCAAACCCATTCCCGCCCAAAATTTGGGAATTGGGATGGGACTTCAAACCCATTGCCACCCAAAATTTGGGAATTGGGATGGGATTTCCAACCCATTCCCACCCAGAATTTGGGAATTGGGTTGGGATTTCAAGCCCAAAATCTGGGAATTGTGATGGGACTTCAAACCCCTTCCCACCTAAAATCTGGGAATTGTGATGGAATTTCAAATCCATTCCTACTCAAAATTTGGGAATTGGGATGGGATTTCAAACCCCTTCCCATCCAGAATTTGGGAATTATTATTCCCACCTAAAATCTGGGAATTGGGATGGGTTTTCAAACCCATTCCCACCTAAAATCTGGGAATTGTGATGGGATTTTAAAGCCCTTCCCATGCAGAATCTGGAAATTCCCAGGGAAGGAACTGGGATTCCCAGGGATAGAACTGGGATTCCCAGGGACGGAATTGGAATTCCCAGGGATGGAAAACTGGAATTCCCAGGGATGGAAAACTGGAATTCCCAGTGACGGAAAACTGGGATTCCCAGGGATGGAACTGGAATTCCCAGGATGGAACTGGGATTCCCAGGGATGGAACTGGGATTCCCAGGGATGGAAAACTGGAATTCCCAGGGACGGAACTGGAATTCCCAGGGATGGAAAACTGGAATTCCCAGGGACGGAACTGGAATTCCCAGGGATGGAACTGGGATTCCCAGGGATGGAACTGGGATTCCCAGGGACGGAACTGGAATTCCCAGGGATGGAACTGGAATTCCCAGGGATGGAAAACTGGAATTCCCAGGGATGGAACTGGGATTCCCAGGGATGGAACTGGGATTCCCAGGGATGGAAAACTGGAATTCCCAGGGAAGGAACTGGGATTCCCAGGGATGGAACTGGAATTCCCAGGGATGGAACTGGAATTCCCAGGGACAGAACTGGGATTCCCAGGGACGGAACTGGAATTCCCAGGGATGGAACTGGGATTCCCAGGGATGGAAAACTGGAATTCCCAGGGATGGAAAACTGGAATTCCCAGGGATGGAACAGGGATTCCCAGGGATGGAACTGGAATTCCCAGGGACGGAAAACTGGAATTCCCAGGGATGGAACTGGAATTCCCAGGGATGGAAAACTGGAATTCCCAGGGACGGAACTGGAATTCCCAGGGATGGAAAACTGGAATTCCCAGGGATGGAACTGGAATTCCCAGGGACGGAACTGGGATTCCCAAGGATGGAACTGGAATTCCTAGGGATGGAATACTGGAATTCCCAGGGATGGAACTGGAATTCCCAGGGATGGAAAACTGGAATTCCCAGGGATGGAACTGGGATTCCCAGGGACGGAACTGGAATTCCCAGGGATGGAACTGGGATTCCCAGGGATGGAATTGGAATTCCCAGGGATGGAACTGGAATTCCCAGGGACGGAACTGGAATTCCCAGGGACAGAACTGGGATTCCCAGGGACGGAACTGGAATTCCCAGGGATGGAAAACTGGGATTCCCAGGGACGGAATTGGAATTCCCAGGGATGGAACTGGAATTCCCAGGGACGGAACTGGAATTCCCAGGGATGGAAAACTGGAATTTGGGGGCAGCCTCACCAGGAGGTCGCTGTGGGGGATGGAGAGCAGCAGTTTGATGAAGGTCTGCAGGGCGTTGTCCAGCGCGTCGTCCCCGTAGAGCCGGAAGACGCCGAAGTTGACGTAGCTGCCGCTGAGCGCCGCCTTCAGCATGGAGAAGCAGATGGAGATTCCCTTCAGCTTCAGCGCGTACACCTGGTCCTTGGGCACCTCGCCCAGCGTCAGGATGCGATTCCCTGCGGGAATTCCGGCTCGGGATCACCACTCCCATCCCGCCCCGGGCTTCAAAATCCATTCCAACCCAAGCTGTTCAATGATCCCTTGAATTCCAAACTGGATGAGACTTTAAATCTACTGCAACCTGAAAATGGGGAACTGGGATGGCATTTAAATTCCATTCCAAGCCAAAATCTGGAAATTGGGATGGGATTCCAAATCCATTCCAAGCCAAACCATTCCACAATCCCTTGAATTCCAAACTGGATGGGATTCCAAATCCACTCCAACCCAAAATCTGGGAACTGGGATGGGATTTCAAATTCATTCTAACCCCAACTGTTCCATGATCCCTTGAATTCCAAGCTGGATGGGATTCCAAATCCATTCCAACCCAAAAAGCTGGGAACTGGGATGGGATTCCAAATCCATTCCAAGCCAAAATCTGGGAACTGGGATGGGATTTCAAATCCATTCCTACCCAAACTATTCAATGATCCCTTGATTCCCAAACTGGATGGGATTTCAAATCCATTCCTACCCAAACCATTCCACAATCCTTTGAATTCCAAACTGGATGGGATTCCAAATCCACTCCAACCCAAAATTAGGGAATTGGGATGACATTTCAAATCCATTCCAACCCAAAATCTGTGAACCCCAAACTGAATGGGATTTCAAATCCATTCCATTCCCTTCAGCTTCAGCGCGTACACCTGGTCCTTGGGCACCTTGACAGGATGCGATTCCCTGCGGGAATTCCGGCTCGGGATCACCATTCCCATCCTGCCCCGGGGTTCAAAATCCATTCCAACCCAAACTGTTCAATGATCCCTTGAATGCCAAACTGGATGGGATTTCAAATCCACTCCAACCCGAAAATGGGGAACTGGGATGGCATTTAAATTCCATTCCAAGCCAAAATCTGGGAACTGGGATGGGATTTCAAATGCATTCCTACCCAAACTATTCAATGATCCCTTGATTCCCAAACTGGATGGGATTTCAAATCCATTCCGACCCAATCCATTCCATGATCCCTTGAATTCCAAACTGGATGGGATTCCAAATCCACTCAAACCCAAAATTAGGGAATTGGGATGACATTTCAAATCCATTCCAACCCAAAATCTGTGAACCCCAAACTGAATGGGATTTCAAATCCATTCCATTCCCTTCAGCTTCAGCACGTACACCTGGTCCTTGGGCACCTCGCCCAGCGTCAGGATGCGATTTCCTGCGGGAATTCCGGCTCGGGATCACCACTCCCATCCCGCCCCGGGGTTCAAAATCCATTCCAACCCAAACTGTTCAATGATCCCTTGAATGCCAAACTGGATGGGATTTCAAATCCACTCCAACCCGAAACTGGGGAACTGGGATGGAATTTAAATTCCATTCCAAGCCAAAATCTGGGAATACGGATGGGATTCCAAATCCATTCCAAGACAAACCATTCCACAATCCCTTGAATTCCAAACTGGATGGGATTCCAAATCCACTCCAACCCAAAGCTGGGGAACTGGGATGGCATTTAAATTCCATTCCAAGTCAAAATCTGAGAACTGGGATGGGATTTCAAATCCATTCCTACCCGAACCATTCCAGGATCCCTTGAAATCCAAGCTGGATGGGATTTCAAATCCATTCCAAGCCAAAATCTGGGAATTGGGATGGGATTCCAAATCCATTCCTACCCAAACTATTCAATGATCCCTTGAATTCCAAGCTGGATGGGATTTCAAATCCATTCCAAGCTAAAATCTGGGAACTGGGATGGGATTTCAAATCCATTCCGACCCAAACCATTCCATGATCCCTTGAATTCCAAACTGGATGGGATTTCAAATCCATTCCCACCTGAAATTGGGATGGCATTTAAATTCCATTTCAAGTCAAAATCTGAGAATTGGAATAGGATTCCAAATCCATTCCAACCCAAAATCTGGGAATTGTTCACATGGTTCTTTTCCAACCCTCACCCGCAGGGATTTGAAGTCTTTCCAACCCAAACTGTTCAATGATCCCTTGAATTCCAAACTGGATGAGATATCAAATCCATTCCACCCTGAAATCTGGGAATTATTTACGTCGTTCCCTTCTAACCCAATCCATTCCATGATCCCTTGAATTCCAAACTGGATGGGATTCCAAATCCATTCCAAGCCAAAAGCTCGGAAATGGGATGGGATTTCAAACCAGAATATGGGAACTCCAAGCTGGATAGGATTTCAAATCCATTCCAACTCAAAATCATGGAATTATTTATGTGGGTCCTTTCCAACTCCCACCTGCAGGGATTTTTCCAACCCAAACCATTCCATGATCCCATGAATTCCAAACTGGATGGGATTCCAAATCCACTCCAACCCAAAGCTGGGGAACTGGGATGGCATTTAAATTCCATTCCAAGCCAAAATCTGGGAATTGGGATGGGATTTCAAATCCATTCCTACACAATTCATTCCATCATCACTTGAATTCCAAACTGGATTCGATTCCAAACCCATTCCAAGCCAAAATCTGGGAACTCCAAACTGGATGGGATTTCAAATCCATTCCAACCCAAAATCTGGGAACTGGGATGGGATTTCAAATCCATTCCAACCCAAAATCTGGGAATTGTTTACATGGTTCCTTTCCAACCCAAACCCTTCCATCATCCAGGATGTTTCCAGGATTTATCCATGGATCAATCCAGGATGTTCTCAGGATGACTCCAGTACTTATCCATGGATAAATCCAGGATTTTTTCAGGATGTTTCCAGGATGAATCCTGGATTTTTCCAGGGTGAAACCAGGATGTTCCCAGGATTTATCCATGGATTAATCCAGGATGAATCCATGATATTTCCATGGATGAATCCATGATTTTTCCAGGATGCTTCCAGGATTTATCCATGGATTAATCCAGGATTTTTCCAGGATGCTTCCAGGATGAACCCAGGATGTTTCCAGGATTTCTCCAGGATGAATCCATGATTTTTCCAGGATGCTTCCAGGATGAACCCAGTACAAATCCAGGATTTCTCTGGGATTTTTCCACGGATGCACCCAGGCAGCTCCAGGATCCCTCACCGTAGGTCGTGATCATCTTGCTGGTCTCCCGGAAAAGCAGGATCCCGTTGGGAGAGGAGACATCAAACTGCAGCCGTTGGGACCTGCAGGAAAACCAGGGAATGCTCAGAGCTGGAAAGAGCTGGGAATGTTCCCCTGGAGAAGGGAAATCCCAGGGAGAGCTTCCAGAACATTCCAGAGCCTGAAGGAGCTCCAGGAGAGCTGCAGAGGGATTTGGGATAAGGGATGGAGGGGCAGGACACAGGGAATGGATTTAAACTGGGAAAGGGGAAATTTGATGGGATTTTGGGAAGGAATTCCTGGCTGGGATGGAATTCCCAGGAATGCTGTGGATCCCTGGGATTGTCCAAGAAAAGGTGGGAAAAAGGGAGGATCCAAGGAAATCTTGGAGCCCCCTTCCAGAGCCTGAAGGGGCTCCAGGAGAGCTGGAGAGGATCTGGGACAAATCCTCTGTCCCCAAATTTTGGGACAAAGGGATGGAGGGGCAGGACACAGGGAATTAAAATGGGGAAAGGGGAAATTTGATGGGATTTTGGGAAGGAATTCCTGGCTGGGATGGAATTCCCAGGAATGCTGTGGATCCCTGGGATTGTCCAAGGAAAAGTGGGAAAGGGGAAGGATCCAAGGAAATCTTGGAGTCTGGAGGGGCTCCAGGAGAGCTGGAGAGGGATTTGGGATAAGGGATGGAGGGGCAGGACACAGGGAATGGGATTTAAACTGGGAAAAGGGGAAATTTGATGGGATTTTGGGAAGGAATTCCTGGCTGGGATGGAATTTCCAGAGGAGTCGAGGCTGCCCCTGGAGTGTCCAAGGAAAGGTTGGATCCCCCCAGGTATTTAACAGGCTTTAAACCCCCTTCTAAAGTGCAGAATTCCATGAAATCCTCAGATTTTTGGGAATTTCCTACCTGTTATAAATGGGATTAGGATGAAAAATGGGGACAAGAGGGGGAAATGGGGATTTGGGGGGGAAACAACCACAGCCAGGGAGCTGAAATCAGCTTTAAACCCCTCCCAAGGCTCAGAATTCCAGGAAATCCTGGATTTTTTGGGAATCTCCTACCTGTTATAAATGGGATTTTGCTGGAAAAATGGGATTTGGGGGAAAAATTGGGAAAAAAAGGGGATTTGATGGGGGGGGAAATTGGGAAAAAAATGAGGGGTTTGGGTGCAACAACCACAGAGGGAAAGATGAAATAACCCCTCCCACGGCTCAGAATTCCATGGAACTCCAGGTTTTTGGGAATTCCTACCTGTTATAAATGGGAATCTGGGGGGGAAACTGGGGAGAAATGGGGATTTTATTGGGGGGAAATGGCAAAAAATTTGGGGATTTGGGGGAAAAAATGAGGTTTTTTGGGAGCAACCACCAGACATGGAGGGATGAAATAACCCCTCCCAAGGCTCAGAATTCCATGGAATTCCAGGTTTTTGGGAATTCCTACAAGTTACAAATGGGATTTAGGAGGAAAAAATGGGATTTGGGGGAAAAAATGGGGGAAAAACAGGGATTTGATGGGGGGGAAATTGGGAAGAAATGAGGGGTTTGGGTGCAACAACCACACAGGGAAAGATGAAATAACCCCTCCCAAGGGTCAGAATTCCATGGAATTCCGGGTTTTTGGGAATTCCTACAAGTTACAAATGGGATTTAGGAGGAAAAAATTGGATTTGGGGGAAAAATGGGGGAAAAACAGGGATTTGATGGGGGGGAAATCGGGAAGAAATGAGGGTTTGGGGGGGCAACAACCACACAAGGATGGGATGAAATAACCCCTCCCACGGCTCAGAATTCCATGG